>PVJI01033018.1:0-11659 GCA_004026765.1 Micronycteris hirsuta
CAGGGAGAGAAACAGCAATGTGTGGTTGCCTCTCACATGGCCCTCACTGGGGACCTGGCCTGCAACCCAGGCATGTGCCCTGACTGGGAATCGAACCAGGACCTTTGGTTCCCAGCCTGCGCTCAATCCACTGAGCTACACCAGTCAAGGCTCCTGATTTTGGCAGAAACAAAGAGAACTCTGCCATGAATTAGGAGACAGAGCACTTGAGTTGGAAGAAGCCTGGTTGGATTACCTTGGTTAAGCTACATCTTGATTTGCACCTTCTTTTCATGTGAATGAAAACGAAAACAAAACAAATCAAAACGACACTGACAAAAAGCCTGCTGTTGGGAAACTGTGTGAGGGCTGTCCCGCGGGCTTTGGGGCTGGATTGAGAGTGATGAGGTGAGGCAACAAGACCACTGAATTTTGACTTCACTTACTCAAAAGGTCTCACATATAATTTTTTTGATATCTACAGAATAATTGTTTTCATCCAGTTGCAAGGATATATTGACAGAATTCAGAGATCACGTATGTATTTGTTAGTTTGGATGAGGTTTGTCTGTAGTAAAGAGACCTAATAATAACTGTGGCCGAAAGGAGAGAGGCCTGTTTGTTTTCCTTCTGTAGAGCAGTCTGCGGTGAGCATTCTCAAGGCAGTGTGCTGCTTTGGCCTACGGGGCCCTTCGGGAATTTGGGCTCTTCCATCACGTTTTTCTGTCGTTTCCTAGTGCCCTACCATCTTCCCTGGCTGAGGCTGGATCGCCATGAATTCCAGCTGTGGAAAGGAAGGGGAAGTGCAGGAGGTGCACTAATGGGCTTAAGGTGTGGCAGGCATCGTTTTCTCTCGGTCATTTGGCGGGAACTTAGTCACACGATCACATTTATGTGGAAGGAGGAAGGGAAATATGTAAGTAGAAAGGTGTCTCCATCTGTTTGGGCTGCTATAACAAAATACCACAGATTAGATAGTTTAGAAACAGCAGAAATTCATTTCTCATCGTTTCGGGGTCTGAGAAGTCCAGGATCATGGCGCTGGAGAACTGGGTGTTGACGAGGGCTTCCTCATTCATAGACAGGAACTTTTCATTGCGTTTGCACATGATGGAAGGGGTAAGGGGTCTCTCTAGGGGTCTCTTTTATAAAGGCACTAATCCCATTCATGGGAGTTCTTCTGTCATGACCAAATTACTTCCCAAAGACCGCACCTCCCAATACTATCACCTTGGGCATTAGGTTTCCAAAATATGAATTTGGGGAAAACACAACCATTCAGACCATAGCAAAAGCCTTATTCAGCTACAATTCCTTCAATTATATGTATCAGGGAAAGACATGTTTTAGGGAATAGCTGGCAGTCTCTACCACAGAACACCTTACTAGTCCTACAGTTTTCAAACACGTGTCCATTTCTAAACCATACCATCTATATCACACTGTGAATATATGTTTTAAATTCTGTGAATTATTTTATAATTAACAGAATTAATATTTTGGTGTTTGTGTGCATGTTAAAAATGACAATTTGTGCCATTGAATGTTTAGAATAGATCTTGAATGTTTAGAATATATCTTGATTTTTATAACTCTAGTTTGGGATTTATTTACTTTTATTAGCTGGGAAATTTAAAAATGCAGATGGCTCAGATCTCTCCCAATGTCTGAAACGTCTTACTCTGAAGATCAAAGCAATGACTACAGATACTCTCTTGTCTATGACACGCCTCACAAATGTAGTGTCTTCTGATTATTTATCATGTGTTCCTAGAATGCTGATAGGCTGAAATTTACAAATATCTCAAGCACTTTGCTCGGGGTATGCCATGGTGTGTCTCTGTGTGGTCAGGAGGGTACTGCTGAGGGCTGGCGTGAGACTGGGGATAGTTTTTCTCAAGAGCACTTAGCCTATTTCGTAATTTCTCTTCAAGCACCAACCTTCTTAGTCCCTGAAACTTCAAAATAAATGACAGAAGATAATACTTTTATTGGAAACGGTTTGATCCATTCCAGGAATTTCATATCTGAACTGTCAATTTAGGTGAATCAGGGACAAACAATTGCAGCAAAAATTATTAAGGATGAGAAGAAACGGGAGCCCAGGGCAGAATCAGTGGTTACGGGCTCAGACAGAGAGCATTGAATGGAATCTTGCCTCCACTACTTCCTTTCTGAGTGGCCTTGGAAGTGAATGTACCACTCATCTGCAAAATTAAGAAGGTAACAGTATTTTTCTCACTACACTGGTGAGATATCGCCTCACACTTATTAAATATTCAGTAAATGTAAACTACTGTTTAACTTTCTGAAATGAACAGCAATTACCACACCAATAACTGCACTTCTGATTTTGCCATTAGACAGTAGGGAAGTAGAAACTGTAAATATATACCTTTATAAACATGGCAGCTGATTGTTGACTCTGGTGGTGATCATTTAAGTGGCCCGTATTAAGTCCGATATCTTAATGGCTTTGAACCCAACTGACAGTTTATTTTTATGTGCGCAATTGTTCTTCCTAATATTCAAGACCTGAATTTCCTGTTATCTTCTTATTCTAGAATATAGATGTGGATCTTGGTTATGGTGATATTTTAATTGAATATTAGAAAACAACCAGAAGAAATGAAGATAATTTGAATATTATTCTGTAACAAATCTATTACTAATTTAGAAGGGTGTTGTGAATTAAGTAAGCTTTAAAATGAGCCTTGAAAAACTGGGAGAGTGTAGAAAGATAGGGTCTAGAGCCAGAGGCGGGCATAGCATGTGAATTTGGTGGTTGTAGATATAGAGCTAGGTAAGCACACAGGTGATGAAGCACATGGTAGTCACAGAATGAATTCTTCTGGAGAGAGATTATAATAATAATGCAATTTTGAAATTTAGACTGATGTGTGAGAACAAAAAAGCTAATACATATTTCTTGAGAAGATTAGTTATATGAAGCAGGTAGTTTCTAGATCTCTTTAAACTTTAGCACATTTTGTAAGACACATATAAGGAGGAGAAATTCAGGGATTAATATAAATTTGAAGGGAAAGATATGGCATTATCTTCTGTAGGTATTGATTTTCTTACTTGGAAATTGATTTGCTGTAAATAAAATGTGCTTAAAAATATCTTGGGCAAGTGGAGTTTTCATGGAATCATATACATTTCCAAATAAGTCAGGATAGACGAAACATATACACAGCCATACATTCTTAAGATTTTTTGGTACTTTTTCAGTGTAAGGTTGAGATATATCTGCTGCAATGAATTGATGTTCCTATTTACAGTGACTCACTTGTTGGAAACAATAAATTCATTTTCAAGTCTGGGCTGACCTTAATAAGCTTTCTACTAAAAAGGAGATGGTGGTGCATCATTGTGCTTTTTCACACTAACAAGTCCTGAGAAGCAGGGATGATTTTCTTTTCTTGTTTTTCACTATGACACCCACTGATCTACACCTGGCACCCTGTGATACTCATGTGTTATAGATTGCAGCTGATGAAAGATCCTGTGCTATCAGCCCAGCCCATGCTTTGCTATGTCAACCTACTGGCAAATTATAGCTGTTACTCCTTTCAAATCAGTTAGTTGAAATGGAAACATCAGTTCGAGATGATGTGTGCTTTCTGTTGTAAGAATACAATTTGGGGAGGTGACATGATTGTCACACATTTACATTTTAAACTTAATAGCCACTGTGGTGATGGCATAGGAAGAGAACAGGATAGAAAATTTTAATTTTATCAAGATATAAGAATTGCTACTTGGCTTAAAACAAAATGAAGTAAAACCAAACCAAAACAAAGCCAATGCTGAAGTCTTCTAAATGAGGCAAGTCATGTCTTTTTATGTGTGTGTGTGTTTCTTGTTATTCTACATATATCATTCCCCAAATAAAACTAATTCTGTGATCTGAAACCAGGGACTAATAGTGAAATCAAATCAAATTACTTGAAAAGAACTTACTGCTAATAAATCAGAAAAAAAAAAGACAGGGAAAAGGTAAATAGAAAGATAATTTGAAAGGATATGCTTTCATTTATTGTTTTTATTCAATAATCATTTTTGAAGTGAGCATTGTGCTATATTCTGGTGATCAAAGGTAAAAGATAAGCCTTGACCTTGAGGATTTCTTTGTCATGTAGAGGAGAAACAATAAAATATAAAAACCACTAAACTTTCTTGTGAATATATAGAAATTACTTGTTTTTATTGCACAAATTTTATATCCAATGTCAAATAATTTAAAATTTTGTTTTCTTTTTATTGTTTGATATTATATTGAAAGGTTTAAGAAAACATCATAATTTTAATCAATAAATTATGAGAAGCTAAGGCAAAAATAATTATGTGAATGTGTGTGCCATTTAAAATTTAAAAATAATGTTTGATGTGTGAAAGCTATTAAATTAATTGATATGTTTGGTTTCCAGATAGCCCCATTAGAGTAGAAAATCTGAGGTTATTCTGATCTTGGAAATTAAGAATGAGGATGGTGCTTTGTTTTTGAACCTGAATACTTCCCTTGGAGTCTGGCCTGTAATATTGTATTTAAACCTCTAATCAATTATGTGTCAAATACTGTTGCTTTCCACCTTCTTCCGGGATAAAGGTACCCTGGTTTTGCTCAGACAGCAGAGCAGAGTGTGCTTAGAGAAGGTGTGCCCAGCCCTGCGCTGGAGATCGTGGTTGGTCTGAAGCATCACAATCATCCCACTTCCTTCCACAGTGGATGGTCAGATTGATCATGCAGCCCCTACTTGATGACGAGATATAAAGGAAAATGTGCTGAGGGTTTCCAAAAAAAATAAAATAAAATAAAATTCCACCCTGATTAGAATAGACACAAGAAAAGTTCCTCTTTTTCTCTTCTTGAACCTGTTGTATGTGCTTGTCTAATAGAAACTCAGGAAGCCATACTGTGATCATTATTAAAATAATGAAAAGATTTTAATTTAATACAGATTTGATTCATTTTTAGGATTAATTATGATTATGATAAATTATCATGGAAATCTTTTCCTTAACTGATACTTAAAACATGGTCTCCAGATTCCAGAAGTAGATTTTAAACCTCTGGTCTCCGGGATAAACTAGTTAAACTCTTATAGGTAAACTGGGGAGAGTAGTATTCTACAGTGAAGTTCTGTGAATCTAATATAACAATGTTGTTCATGTAAAAAGGACATAGATTTTACCTGTGATGTCACCAGTGTGCCATATTTGTTCCTTCTTTTTCCTGAAATAATGTGGGTGATTCAGCGTTCATCACGACAGCGTTTCCTGGCTTTCCTTGCGCACGGCTCTGGGCTGGGTGTGGTGGCCAAAGGGAAAGAAGTAAGTCTGTGCTCCTTGGCTGCCATTCTGTGGTGCTTTATACATATTCACTCATTGAACCCTCACAATAAGACTATGTGGTTACACTAATATACTACGCAGAAGAGGAAACTGAGGCACAGATATGTGAAGTAACTTCCCAGCGTCCAACAGCTAAAAAGGGTAAAAAGTCAGAACTTGAACCCAGGCAGCCAGACCTGAGAGTTTGTGCTTTGATTTGACATGTTACTCTGCCATCGACAGGACTGATTCTTAGACACCGTTTTACTGTACCCCCTCCAAGGTTACCTGCCATCCTTCCATATCACTCTCCCTGACATTACTCTTGCCAAAGCTACCAGCAACTTCACATTCACCAAAACCAGGAGGTCCTTTTTTTTTTTTTTTTTTTAATGTTGACTTTCCCATTCATGTAACATAGTTTAAATCTTCCTGTCCCCCTTCCCCTCACAATAGATTTTCCTTGGATCTTCTCCCATTTCATACAATATTTTACACTTTTTTCATTTAATGTAAAAGTTGTCCTTAATGGATAATCAACTTTCTGAACTAGCTGGTAAGTTTGTAAATAAAGGTGGTGTTTTCTGCCTCCGCATAACCAGACCCCTCAGCCCCGTGCTCTCTGTTGCTGTTTCCACCAGGCTGGCTGAGCCCTGCTGGTCCCAACCCCATGTTCAGGCTTTCTGGCAATCTTGCTTCTTTCCTTCTAATTCTTCTCCTCTCATTCCCCACGGTAGCCCATCTGTCCTTCTGAGACTATCCTCCAATCTCCTGCTCGCGCTAGCTCTGCACTCACTCTCTGCAAATAATGACTGAAGTTGCCATGGGGCAGGGTAAGCTTCGAATTTGCTCTGCCTTTTCTATGCTTCTATCCGGTCCACCGTTTTCAGCCCGTCATCTTCTTGGAAAAGGCCAATCCTGTATCTGTGTCCTGTGTATTGCCTTAGCTTTTCCCTCTACTTCAGCCCATATATGCACACAATGCCCGACACATAATAGAAATGCCATATTTCATTTCGTGTCTTGTAGCTTTTGTTTAATATCTTTTAAATATATTTCTTCTTCTTCATCTTTAGAGTTACTGCTGGGATCAAGCCATCACTATCTCTCACTTAGATTTTAGCAATAGCCTAATTTATCTTAATTTTAATCCATTCTCTATGTTATACACATATCTAACTGTTATTTTCCCATTTAAAACTTGTTAGTAACTTTCCATGGCCTGTAGAAAAGCCCAACATGTTTACTAAGACGTCTATTTCTTCAATATCTGGCTCCATTTCCCGCCAACAATCACCTCCTCTGTCTCCCCCCAAACACACACACACACACTCACACACACTCACACACACACACACACTCTCACACATGCTTTCTCTTTTGCTCTACTCAAGCTACACACAACATCCTATGGTTTAACACAAATGTTATTCTGTTTCCCAGGGTATAAACCTGTGCAAATACTCTTCTGATTGTTTAAATGTTGCTTTTGCTGAAACAAACAACAGAGAAGTTATTTTTCCTTTGGAGTCCTCTGTCACAGAACTTTTCACACTGTTTTGAAAGTATCTGTTTTTGCCTTTAATCACTAAATTCTAAGCCTCCTTTTACGTTGTTTTTACTCTTAGCATACGGTATGATACCTGACACACAGTAGAAATGCCAAAGGTATTTGTTCCTCATGGAGATGTATTTCTTTTGACAGCTGCTCAAGTATGGTGATAAGAAGACAGACAGTGCCACGCAGCTAAGCTCGGTGCTTCACAACTGTCACCAGAGTGCAGAAGTGAGATAGGTGAGATTGGAAGGCATTCTTTTCTGATTCTCCACCAGCACCCAATCTGGTGGAGATGATCCCTTGACTTTGGATGCACAACACTGAAGAGTATCTTGACCTGGAACTTGAAGGGAAGGGTATATTTTTGTGATCAGAGAATAGACAGAGGTAAAACCAATCTGTGGAATGGAGTCAGCAAAGTTTCATGGTTAGGAACTCCACATGATTTTATTGGTTTTGGTTGAGACATGTCAGCTATTATAGATATTGATGTCTATAACACTAGGTCAAGGACTTTGGGCATTATTGTATAGATCAGTAGTCGCCAACAATTTTGGAGTTAAAAAGGTAAGACTTGAAACCACTGGAGATGGTGGTGGGTATGTAAGTGGTGAGTGGTGGAGGTGGCCCGCTGGCTGCCTCAGGCTCTGCTGTTTGAGGCCTGGCTGTGCCAGTCCAGGCTGGTTGAGCTGATGGCTCAGGAAACTGATTCACTAGCATACCTGTAGTCTACTTGTAGCCCACCTCAATTGAAAATCTCTGCCATTGACAATGGAAAACTATCAAAGTTTATAAAGTGGTTTGGGGGAGATTAATATGTATGTGAAAAGAGTGTTTAGGGCAGGAAGATGTAATAGGTGATTACCAAAGTCCAGGTGTGAAGTAATGAACACTCGAAAAGACTTGATGTAGTGACGATGTAAAGGGGGAGTAAAGAGATCCACAAGGTGATAGGAGATAGGGGAAGAACAAGGATATCCTTGTATTCAACCTGGGTGACTAGGAAAATGAAGAGAAAATCCGGGGCAAGAAGAGAAAATCCAGAGTGAGAACTGGTTGTTGAAGAAAGATGATAAGCTAGGCTGTCCATATTAAGTTCAAGGTAACAGAAGGGCAGCCAGGTGAAAATGCAAGTTAAAATGTGATAATGAAGTTTAGTGGAGAGCTTAGTATTAGAGATAGTTTGTTATTCGTAAGAGATAATAGTTAAAGTCATCACAGTAGATGACATTTCTGAATAAGAGTATGAAAAACAAATATACATTGTTTTATTTTTTTTTAATTTTTTAACTTATTGTTGTTCAGTTACAGTTGTCTGTATACTCTCCCCTCCCCTCCCCCTCCAATCCCACCTCCCTTCCCTGCCTCCCTCCCCATCCTTGGTTCTGTCCATGTGTCCTCTGTAGTGGTTCCTGAAGACCCTTCTCCCCATTGTCCTCTCCCTCCTCCCCCCTGGCTATTGTTAGATTGTTCTTAATTTCAATGTCTCTGGTTAAGCTTTGCTTGCTTTTTTGCTTTTGTTGATTATGTCCCAGTTAAAGGTGAGATCATATGGTATTTGTCCCTCACCGCCTGACTTACTTCACTTAGCATAATGCTCTCCAGTTCCATCCATGCTGTTGCAAAGGGTATAAGCTCCTTCTTCCTCTCTGCTGTGTAGAATTCCATTGTGTAAATGTACCATAGTTTCTTGATCCACTCATTTGTAGATGGGAACTTAGGCTGTTTCCAGCACTTGGCTATTGTGAATTGTGCTGCTATGAACATTGGGGTGCATAGGTTCTTTTGGATTGGTGTTTCAGGGTTCTTAGGGTATAATCCAGCAGTGGAATTGCTGGGTCAAAAGGCAGATCCATTTTTAGTTTTCTGAGGTAGTTCCATACTGTTTTCCACAGTGGCTGTACCAGACTGCATTCCCACCAACAGTGCAGTAGGGTTCCCTTTTCTCCACATCCCCTCCAACAGTTATCCATTGCTTTGTTGATGATGGCCATTCTGACTGGTGTGAGGTGGTATCTCATTGTGGTTTTAATTTGCATCTCTCTGATGGCTAATGATGTTGAGCATCTTTTCATATGCCTCTGGGCCCTCTGTATGTCCTCTTTCGAGAAGCATCTGTTCATGTCTTTTGCCCATTTTTAAACTGGGTTTTTTGTCTTCCTGGAGTGAAGTCATATGAGTTCTTTATATATTTTGGAGATCAGACCCTTGTCTGAGGTATCATTGGCAAATATGTTTTCCCATACGGTTGGTTCTCTTTTTATTTTAATACTGCTTTCTTTAGCCCCACTGAAGCTCTTTATTTTGATAAGGTCCCATTTGTTTATTCTTTCCTTTATGTCTCTAGCTCTAGGGGACATATCATTGAAGATATTGCTGCGTGGAATGTTTGAGATTTTCCTACCGATGTTTTCCTCTAGAACTTTTATGGTGTCACGACTTACATTTAAGTCTTTTATCCACCTTGAATTTATTTTTGTGTATGGTGTAAGTTGGTGCTTGAGTTTCATTTTTTTGCAGGTAGCTGTCCAGATTTCCCAACACCATTTATTGAAGAGTCTATTTTTATTCCATTTCATGCTTCTGCCCCCTTTGTCAAAGATTAATTGCCCATAGAGACTTGGGTTTATTTCTGGGCTCTCTATTCTGTTCCATTGGTCTATCTGTCTGTTTTTATGCCAGTACCAAGCTGTTTTGAGTGGCCTTGTAATATAGTTTGATATCAGGAATTGTGATCCCTCCTGCTTTGCTCTTCTTTCTCAAAATTGCAGGTGATATTCAGGGTCATTTATGGTTCCATATAAATTTTTGAAGTGTTTGTTCTATAACCGTGAAATATGCCATTGGTACTTTGATAGGGATTGCATTGAATCTGTATATTGCTTTGGGGAGTATGGACATTTTGATGATGTTGATTCTTCCAATCCATGAGCATGGTATGTTTCCATTTGTTTGTGTCTTCCATGATTCTTTCTTCAGTGTTGTGTAGTTTTCTGAGTACAGGTCTTTTACTTCCTTGGTTAGGTTTATTCCCAGGTATTTTATTTTTTTGTTGCTATATCAAATGGGATTTTTTCCCTGATTTCTGTTTCTGCTGTTTCACTGTTGGTATACAAATATGCCTTTGATTTCTGGATGTTGACTTTGTAACCTGCTGTTTTGCCGAATTCAATTATTAGATCGAGTAGTTTTTTGGCAGAGTCTATAGGATTTTCTAAGTACACTATCATGTCGTCTGCAAACAATGACAGTTTTGATTCATCCTTTCCAATTTGGATGCCTTTTATTTCCTTTTCTTGTCTGATTGCTGTAGCTAAAACTTCCAATACTATGTTGAATAGAAGTGGTGATAGTGGACAGCCTTGTCTTGTTCCTGATCTTAGTGGAAAAGATTTTAGTTTTTGTCCATTGAGTATAATGTTGGCAGTAGGTTTCTCATATATGGCCTTTATTATGTTGAGGAATGCTCCCTCTATTCCCACTTTGTTAAGTGTTTTGATCATAAATGGATGCTGTACCTTATCGAATACTTTTTCAACATCTATTGATATGATCATGTGATTTTTGTCTTTGCTTTTGTTTATGGGATGAATTACGTTTACTGTTTTGCGAATATTGTACCATCCTTGCATCCCTGGGATGCATCCCACTTGGTCGTGGTGTATGATCTTTTTGATGTATTGCTGGATGTGGTTTGCTAGTATTTTGTTGAAAATTTTAGCGTCAGTGTTCATCAGTGATATTGGCCTGAAGTTTTCTTTCTTTGTTGTGTCTTTTTCTGGTTTTGGGATTAGGGTGATGCTGGCTTCATAAAAAGAATTTGGGAGTCTTCCATCATTTTGGATTTTTTGGAATAGTCTGTGAAGGATAGGTGTTAATTATTCCTTAAATGCTTTGTAGAATTCTCCTGTGAAACCATCTGGTCCAGGGCTTTTGTGTGTTGGGAGTTTTTTGATTACTGCTTTAATTTCATCTGCTGCTGTTGGTCGGTTCAGGCTTTCTGCTTCTTCTTTATTGAGTTTTGGAAGATTATATTTTTCTAAAAATTTGTCCATTTCTCCTAGGTTTTCATATTTCTTGGCATACTGTTCTTCATAGTAGTGACTTATAATCCTTTATATTTCTGTGGCATCAGTTGTGATATCTCCTCTTTCATTTCTGATTGAGTTTATTTGGGCCCTCTCTCTTTTTTTCTTGATAAGCCTGCTTAAAGGCTTATTGATTTTGTTTATCTTTTCAAAGAACCAGCTCCTAGATTCATTGATCCTTAGAATTGTCCTTTTAGTCTATAAGTCATTTAATTCTGATCTGATCTTGGTTATTTCCTTCCTTCTGCTTGCTCTGGGTTGTCTTTGCTGTTGTTCCTCGAGTTCTTGTAGGCGTAGTGTTAGGTTGTTTGTGTGAATTGTTTCTATTTTTTTTAGGTAGGCCTGTATTGCTATGAACTTCCCTCTCAGGACTGCCTTCGCTGTGTCCCATAAGTTTTGGGTTGTTGTTAGTTCATTTTCATTTGTTTCAAGGAGCTTTTTGATTTCTTTCCTAATCTTGTCCTTGACCCATTCATTGTTTAATAGCATGCTATTCAATCTCCATGATTTTGAGTGTTTTGGGTTTTTTTCCTTTGGGTTGGTTTCTAATTTCAGTCCCTTGTGGTCAGAGAAAATACTTGGTATGATTTCAATTTTCTTGAATTTGTTGAGGCTTGTTTTGTGTCCTATCATATGGTCTATTTTTGAAAATGTTCCATGTGCATTTGAAAAGAATGTATATTTAGCTTCTTTGGGG
>PVJI01033019.1:0-11657 GCA_004026765.1 Micronycteris hirsuta
TTTTTATTTTGTCTTCTAACAGGACACAATCAACAAATTAGAAAATGAATTGAGAACTACAAAGAGTGAAATGGCACGGTATCTAAAAGAATACCAAGACCTCCTGAATGTGAAGATGGCCCTGGACATTGAGATCGCAGCTTACAGGTAAGTATGTAGAGGACAGAGGGCGGGCCAGGCTGCCCCACTCACTTGGCCTCAGGGAGGAAGTCAGGTTTCATTGATGCTGAATCAGGTAAGAATTTATCCTGGGAAGAACGAGTTCTTAGCTTCCCATTACATTTTCTGCATTAATCCTAATAGGATTATTTTTAAAGTTTAAAAAAAATTTGTGGTGTTGTCTTTGTTCTGGTCTCTGTTACAACATCTCCCTGCTCCTGCTTGCATGTGCCTTTAAGGGTAGCATTAGGGGAAGGGGATGGGTAGTAGGCTCAGAGCAAGTCATTCAACACAGTTCCTGTGTTCACGTGTGGTAACCTCACCTTGCCCCTGCCTCCCTAGGAAACTCTTGGAAGGTGAGGAGACCCGGCTCAGTTTCACCAGTGTGGGAAGCCTAACCAGCGGCTACTCCCAGAGTTCCCAGGTCTTCGGCCGATCAGCCTACGGTGGCCTACAGACCAGCTCCTACTTGATGTCAGCACGCTCCTTCCCTTCTTACTACACCAGCCACGTCCAGGAGGAGCAGATCGAGGTGGAGGAGACCACTGAAGCTGTGAAGGCCGAGGAAGCTAAGGATGAACCCCCCTCTGAAGGGGAAGCTGAAGAGGAGGAGAAGGAGAAGGAAGAGGCTGAAGAAGAGGAGGGAGCGGAAGAGGAAGAAGGTATGATAAAACATCAAACGCCTACAACTTCAAGTGCAGACTGAGTGTGGGTACTTGTTAGGAGATGGGTAAGATAGATGAAGCCTTGCTTAAGCTAAAGAAGTTCCATTCATATATAAGTTTAGAATGTTAAATGATACAGTTATCCTTCATTAAGCACCTGACTTCTCAACCTGGCTGTTCTCCCTGAGAGACAGGCGCATCTCTGCTTAGCTTGGTAGTTTTTTGAAAATAGCATTTAAGAATATCTTCCTCCTGTTCTTGTCATTCCTACTAAACATTTTAAAATCTATTCATTGACCACAGCGGTTGGGTGTATTAAACAAACAGACACAAATACCAACCTATAATAAAAGAAATACTGAGCTCCTGTGGGGTAGTAGAGAGCTTCCAGCACCTAGAAGTGCTCTCATTCTATTTAAGTATGTGGGCAAGGGCAAAGCGTTCCTGGCAGGCATGGCAGCTGTGTGTATTTTGGCAGAGTAGAGCTGAGACGTTTTGGGGAAGCATTCTGACATTTGTAATTTCCCCCAAAACTTAAGCAAAAATATTTGAACTGAACTTACCCTGGATTTGGAGTTTGTATATCTTTTTTTTTTTTTTTAATGTTAAAGCTTCCAAAGAAGAATCTGAGGATGCAAAGGAGGAAGAAGGAGGTGAAGGTGAAGATGGAGAAGACACCAAAGAAGCTGATGAGGACAAGAAAAAAGATGAAGGTGCGGGGGAGGAGCAAGCAACCAAGAAGAAAGATTGAGCTCCCTTTTCCTTAATTATTTCAGGACAACCCTCCCGAAACCAGGTCAACCCCATCACCAACCAAGCAGCTGAGTTCCAGACGCTATATGAATTAAGAAGTCAATATATGTAATTCTGAGATGACTTGGGTTGGAAATTCAGTGTTGTTTTGTGACTTTTCTCCTTATGCAGAGCACCTGTTTGCTTGCAGAGTGGCTTCCTGGCTTGCTGCCAGCTGTGCATGGTCCATGCTTATGAGTTCAGGATCTGTGGCAATGTGAATAGTTCAGATGTTTACAATCAAAACACATGAATAAATGAATTCACTAATGTTCATGTTAAACTTCATGGAAAAAGTAGTCCTTTGAACCTTTGGTGGTTAGAAATTGAAGACCTCGAATTATGTGCAATAAATAGTAAATAAAGTTACACTGAATGACATTTTTTTTGCTGTGGTTGTTGACTTAATTAACCATCGTAAAGAAGGCATCAATATAAGCCATATACAAGTGGACTGTTGACCTCCAATTTTTAAGTCAAAATTTTAACAATTACAATGTATTTTTTGCCCCTTAATTGGTAATTCTGAGGGATACAATTAGGTCATGACCATTCATGAAATTTTGGCCCTCAAAATTTTACTGATGATAAACCCGAGTAAATGGGTGTCTCGGGTTCTTTTTCTTTTATGAATAACCAACTACTTTGTCCCCGTACAATGTACTGTATAATGTTGGGAAAGACTTTCTTGGAGGTAATTCTGAAATTATATGAAAAATACATTCTTTATGGTACACAGGTAACTTAAACACCACTACATAATAAAAATGTGATTTGGATAGAACATGAGTCCTGCCCGTCTATCACTGTAACCACATTGAAATGCATAGTCTAAATATCATGGGCAGAAGTAGAAACCCAAGCAAATGATATAATCAGAAGAAAGAATTTATTTTAATCAATGTATAATTTTGGATGGGGAGAATAAAGATATCAAAAGTTATTTTCATTACAAACATGTTGCCTGCAATCCTGAGCTCATGATTCATGTGTTGTTAGCTTAATTCTGTTGCTTCAAGAGAGTAATATTTAATGCCACTAGTTTTAAATCCTTTACGAATTACAGATACAGATAATGAAATTGTTCTGAGTCACTAAAGTGGGGGGGATTCTATATGCCATTGTTCTGCATGTCTATTGGGAAATATTTGGACTTTGGTTACAGCTCTAATTGGTTGGACATTGCATCAGGTATGCACCGTGTTCAGCCTCTCTGTCCACTGTAAAGTTATGGAAGCTCTTGCACTTGCACTTGATGTGGAATGTCAATGAAATTATTGATTACCTGCTGTTCTGCTTCTGTTCTTACACAATTGCTTTGTCAGCTAATTTTGTTTAATACTTGTTGTTTAGACAACTTTTACGTCATAAATTTAACCTGAAAGCAAGTGATCTCCACTTAAAGTTATCTAATCCCTTCCCATTACCTATTTCTAGTTAAATATATGTCACCACGTAAATAGGTAAAATATTGCTTTATCTCCCATGATGCTGTGGATTTGAACCTATGAAGATTCTTAGTACATCGGCTTCTGTAAAGACTAGGAGTCACCTCAGAAACCAGGCTTCACATTTATGTTCATTAAACATGGGATACTGCACACGGTAGATCTCAGAGAGATGCAAATTACATGTAAAAGAGCAACTTTAGCCACATGGAAACAGCTGGTTGGTTTGACAGTTATTTGATGTAAGAACACTGTACCATACTCCATTCTGTGTGCCACAATAAAATACTGAAAAACCTAAACTAAATGGGTTTGAAGTCTTCATAATTTTTTTCTAAATTTTGTACCTTGGTCAGCACCCCTCTTGCTTCTGCTCCCTCCTGAGCTCCAGTTTCTCTCACCATTCAGTCCATGAGCCAGTCCTCAGTCACCCAGTTCTTCAAGCCAGACGCTGCGCATGACAGCATACCTCCAGGTGCTCTCCTCCAGCTCCTCCAGCCTAATCTCTCCCAGTCTTACTGACTTTGTTACAGTACAATGAGTGGCCAGAGGGGAAACAAAGGCAGGTCCCTCACCAGTGCCATCTAACAAAGAACTTAATACAGGAGGCGACAAGCAAAGGAAGACAGGTCTCACCCGTTGACCCAGTAATCCCGAGCCTGGTTGGATGAGGCTGTCAGGCATTCAGAACAACGCAAGTAAATTATGATAGTGCCAGGGTGGGGGAGGTGCCCTTGAAAGCCTGTGTGTATCATCTCCACAAGCTGGGAAAAGGAAAACGTTGAGACTGTATTCATCCCAAGGCCTGGAAGTGGGGAGGGTGAGGGGTCCACAGTGCCCAAAGAAGGGGCCCACGAAACAACTTCGGTTAACTGCCTGCTTCCCGTTACATATACAAAATGAACAAATGCAGTCTGGAGCCAGATAAGGATTTGGGCTAACAGACCCCCACACGTATCTATGTTTGGGTAGTCGCGTCTCCCTGGGAAAGCTGGTACCACCTTGAACCATCAATCAATGTGTAACCCCCATCCCACCAGCTTTCTCTATTAAATATGTCCGTAGGCTCATGCAGACATGGTAGACTTTTACACACCTGCAATCAGCATCGATTTTTATGATCACTTGATAAATGTCCGAATTCCCTGCTATACTGTGGTTTGCAGGAGTACGGCAATCTGACCTCTTGCTCACCATTTAACCCCTAGGATTTAGCCCAGTTCCTGCCATAGGAGAGCACGATAAATATTGATTGAATTAAAAATCCTTGACAGATTAAAAAGCTTTTGGGATGGCTAGAAAGCCAAGAGTAGTCAATAATCAGTCCCAGCCCAGTCAGCACCTTGTGGAAAGAGCAGAAAACAAAGTCAAGTTTCTGTTCCAGGTTCTGGCATTGTTTGTTATGGAGAGCTGGCCACCCCCACCGCCAACCCCACTCTACATAGAGCTACATAGAGGGTTCAGCAGCTGATGTCTGAGATCCTTTCAAAATTCATGATTCAAATTCCCTGGAAATGTTTTACAGGCTCAGGGTAAATGGCTGAATGGGAAGCATGCATATATCTATTGTGTTCACACTAAAATTCACCACTTAAAGAAAATTATTAAATTTAGTGTCATTAAGTTGATAAGCAATTAACTTGATTCCTTTTCTTTTTCACATGAAAGTTCAAGTGGTGTCAGAGGAGCTGTTGTGTCCCAGGCACTGATCTAAGTGCATTCTGTGTATTAACTCATCAATTCCTTCCACACAATGATGTCGGCAGTCCAGTGGGATTATCATCCCCATTGTACACACGAGGCATGGAGGTCAAGTAACCTGACCAAAGTCACACAGGTAGTTCGTGGCAGGGCTAACATTCAGATATCACTGTCCAACTCTAACATCCGTGTCCTGGGCTGGGTCACCGCACTGTCTCCTCGGTACCTGACCTTGAGAGGCACCCTCGTGCCGCCAGAGCTTATTTCACAGGCACATGTTGTCACAGTGACCTGGGAGTTTTCACACAATGACTGGAATTTTTACAACGCAGTCTTTGTGCCATTCAGGGTATATTTATGTTCACAATGGTTCCTTGTAGTTAGGATGCGCCAGCTTTTCGTTAATTCCTTTGATTATTTTTGTCCATATTGTAATCCCTTTGCTTAATTTTAAGATGTTAGAAGGCAGGAACCAGGTTTATAAACAGAGATAATTTAATGTTTATCTGCAAGGATCATCAAGTTTCAGAATGCTGTGTCCCATGGTGTTATTTTTCCATCCGGTCACAATTTTCTAGTTTTGTTTACATTTAACTGGTTCTCGCTCTCTCTCTCAATCAAGAGAGAGGAAGGGTGGTAGAAAGAGAAACATGGATTTGTTGTTCCACTTATTTATGCATTCATTGGTTGCTTCTTTTATGTGCCCCGAAGAGATTGAACCTGTAACCTTGTTGTACTGGGACACGCTTTAACTAACTGAGCTACCTGGCCACGGTCCTCACTTGTTTATCTTTCTCCTTTTCCTCCTTCTGCTCTTCCTTTATGCTTTTTTCCCTTCCTTTTCCTCCCCCTTCTTGCATATCTTCTTGTTGTAAGCTATTTTAAATGATTTTGGGGAAGGGGTAAAGGTTGACCAAATAAATAAGTAAATAAATAAATGTCTTTGTTTCCTTCCACAACACCCAGCAAAGTGCCTTACTTTAAGGGGATGTTCATAAATGTTTCTAGAATGGCAAGGGTTACTATTTGTGAGACCCCTCCATAAACGTGGACAGCGTGAAGAAGTCCTCCCTCCATGGGGACAGAGTGTGAGATGCCAGGGTTGGCCCAGCCCTCATTCACGCAGGCACACCTCCTTCCATTATGCTTCACACATCTCTAGTTTTTCACAAGTTGAAGGTAAGACCCTCCACCAGCAAAAAGATTACAACTCCCTGAAGGCTCAGATGTGGTTAGCATTTTTAGCAATTAAGTATTTTTAATTAAGGTATGCACATTTTGTAGACATAATGCCATGCACACTTAGTAGACTATAATATAGTGTAACTTCTATGTGCACTGGAAAGCCAAAAATTTGTGCGGCTCACTTTATTGTGATATTCGCTTTATTGAGGTGGTTTGGAATCCAACCTGTGATGTCTCTGTGGTCTGCCTGTATGTGAAAGGGGTTCTCAGTGGAGAATTCAGGCCATTTTCCTTTTGAGAAAATGTCCAGCAGAATGAAATGCAGTGAATTACACAAGTTAGGCAGCGGGGGCCATTTTCAGTTTAAGGTCCTCTAGAAAATCCCTACTACAGAGTCTTATATGAGAGCTAGAAAGACAAACGATAAGGCTTCATGAAGGAAGGTAAAGATAATGAAAAGACATCTTTTTCATAAAAGATAAGCAGCATAAAAGTAAAGAAATTTTTATAGCCCCAGTAAATAACTATTGGTGGTTTTTTAGTTCTACTTCAACATAGGTATGATTTGTATATGGACATTTAAAAAAAGTAAAACAACAATATTTTTAAAAGTTAAAAAGGAAAAAATGGCATTTCCTCCTTTTGACTATTATTTTCATGTATATATTTTCTTTATTCCTTGCTTCTATTTATGTATATTTTGACACAGCTCGCCCATTCATTGCACACACATTAATCATGCACTGAGTGCCAGGCACTGAGTGTGTGTGTAAACAGGCAATGAACAAATAAACAAGTCAATAGGTAGATAACATTGGATCTACGCCGCACGTGCAAGGACCTGGGGAGTGTTCCATGTAGATGATCAGCAAATGCAAAAGCTTGGCTTGTTCGGCAACCCATTTCCCCACCCACCCTGCCAAGTGCCCTATGTTCATGAGTGAATATTAAGAATATTTATTAGACAGAATAGGAGATAGGGACGCAGGCAAAAGCCAGATTATGCAGGGACTTGGAGATCAAGAAGTTTAGATTTTATTCCTTGTGCAATTAAAGACTGTTGAAAGAGTTAAGCAGAAGAAGGTGGTATGATCTGACTTCCATTTTGTAATGACCACTCTGGCTCTTGTCTAGAGAATAAGCTTTAGACAAGCAAGAATCCAAGTGGAGAGACGAACAAACTAAAAGACTGTTTTAGTCCTGGTAAGAGAAGATGGTGACTTAGAAACGGGCTGTAGCAGTAGAGATGGCCTAATGTGGTGGGATTTAGGAAATTTTTGAGGTAATTTTTTTACTAACAGAATGAATGCATAAAGAAGAAAAGTTGTAAACAGTATCTTATTTTTAATAACTACATAATATTTCAACAAATTAATATATAGCATGTGTTAGTCTTCTATTGGTATATAGCAAACCACCCCAAAGCTCACCCAAGGATATGTTTATTAATTTTAGTGACTTAAAACAACCCAATCACTCATTATTTCTTAGTGTTGCACATCAGAAATTTGAGAGTGGTTCAGTTGGAACGTTCTGGCTCTGGGTCTTTAATGAGGCCACAGTCAGATGTTGGCTGAGCTTACTGTTACAGGAAGGCTTGACTAGGCCTGCAGGATCTTCTTCAAGGTGGCTTGCCCATTTGGCTGGCAATCGCCTCTCCATTTGGGCTTGAGGATCCCTACAACATGGTGGCTACCCTCCTCCAGAGCAAGGCCTCCAAAAAACCAGGGCAGAAACTGCAATGTCATTTATGACCTAGCCTTAAAAGTCATGCATCATCATTACCACTGTGTTCTCCTGGTCACAGAGGCCAGCGAGTCTGGTACAGTGTGAGAAGAAACTCCAAAAGGACATAACAGAAGGTAAAGATTGTTGGTGGCTACCTCAAGATAGTGGGCATGTGATTCTTCTTCTTTTCTTTTTTCTTCTGAACAACAATCATCCATTCAAGAGATTCTGAAACAATTCCAGCTTCAAATATTTTCTTTCTTCTAACTCCCCCCTTTCTTTTTTAATCCTCACTCAAGGATATGTTTATTAAGTTTATTAATTTTAGAGAGAGAAGAAGGGAGAGAGAAACATCAACATGAGAGAAACATCGATTGGTTGCCTCCTGCACACACCCAGACCTGGAGTCAAATTAGCAAACTTTTGGTGGACGGGATGATGCTCCCGCTAACTGAGGCACTCAGCCAGGGCAGCCATTCATATCTTTGTCAGTAGATATCTTGATGTTTGTTCTTCTGTGGGAATATGTCTTTAGTAATGCCTCTAATGGAATTTTTTGTTCAAAGGGTATTATGCACATTTCAAAAGCTACTTAGATAAAGCCCCATTTTTTTTTCTATAAAGCTTGAAAGCTATACTTCAAGGCCTTAGTTTTCCTGCATTAACTCATTTGATAGCTAATTGGGATAAATATCATGTTAGCTAATTGGGATAAATACTATGGCAGCTAATTTATGACTCATGGTAAGTTGTGGCAGAAAAACAGAAGTGTTTATTGTCTTGTGAGGTGATCAGTCCCATCACAGTTGACACCTTAGATTTTTTTAATACCTTAGGTTCTGATATAGTACACACATGATCTTAAGTGGGACACTTCTCATGAACAAAACCTATGTTGATTAGAAGCAGCCTTAAATATGAAGTGGCTTTATAAAAACACTGAGGTGCTGTAAATGAGGAAGCGGTTTCTTGTAGCTATTAAAGGCATTTTCATTTCTGTATCGATGGCCATTGATCCCTTTGCTCTTAGCTAAATATTATTCTTTCCATCTATAACCACCCCACATCCTTACAATTTCATGTGGAGTATAGGCCATTTCCTGATTTGACCATTAAAAAAAAAGCAACTATCAGGATGCTTTGTGCAGCAAAACTATTATTGTCGCCCTGTTCTCTACAAGTAGCCCGCTACTAAAAACAGAAACCTTATATTGAAACTCCATGTGTGTTTTAACTAATCATCTCTGGTTTGAGAGGGAGGAATGATCTGTTCATTCTGACTTGTTGATTGTTTCTAATCATTTATTTACAGGAGAACCCTAACTTTTTTACTGCAGAGATTAACACACACACACACACACACACACACACACTCACTCACACACACCCATGAGAGAACCCTTGGATTCTTCTTGCTATTCTTCCCCACCTAGACACACACGTGTGAGCATGTGTGGCTATGTGTGACAGAAAATCTCAACGGTAAACCACAAATCATTCACACAGTTTAAAACAGAAATATTAGTGTCAGACATGTGAAATCAGAGGACAGTTCTGAGGTGAGAATAAATGCACCACCTTTCCCACGCACTCAATGGGAGGAGAAAGTGTCAGCACAAGTGACCCAAGAGTGTGACCCAAGTCTCTGAAGGGACACGTTAGGGACTGAGTGGAGCGCCTGACAAAGAAAAGCGATCCAGAGAGCCAGTTGGTTTTGTTTGCCTTCTGCTCCAGCTTCTGGTCTTTCCCCCCATTCCTGCCAATCCCACCCGAATAGTGCAAATGAGAAAACAAGTGTGCCTGCTGAACCTGCTTCTCACACACCCCTCCGCCCAGCTGGGCCCCAGACCACGGAGGAGTGGAAGCTGACTGCAGCTTCTCCAGTAGGGGAGCACTTTCCTGGGGCGACCAATCACCCTGAAACAAATGGCCCCTCCTCAGGCAGAGCACTCAACGGGGGCACATTTTTTGGGCGGGGGCGGGGGGAGGGGGGTTGCTGAGACGCCCTATACTCAGCCTGCCATTCGGAGAGGGCGCGAGGCGGGCATCTGGCCGATGCAGCCGCGGAAGCCTTTGCAACTCTCCCCTGCCCGCTCAAAAAACAACACTTGGCTCGAACTCAGGGATAATTGAAGCCCAATGAGTAGAAAAGTGTTTCCTTTCACCCACTAGCAGAGCACATTTCCTGAGGAGATGAAGGTCTATTTATAGATTAAAGCATCTTTTTCATCTTCTCAGGACTGAAGCCCTGGGCGCGCATTTCTCCCGCGTGGACTCAGGTCAGCCGACGCCTCCCCCTCTGGAAACAGTGTTTCTAGAAAGGACTGAACGCATTTAATGGTGTATCATTCTAATGTCTTATAATTTAAACAACAAACCTCCCAAACCTAGGATAACTTAATGGGCTGAGATGAAAGTCTTTGAAAAATAAAAAATGCTCCAGAAAGGGCAGCTGTCACTCCCCCCACCCCCTCCGCCACTGCAGCGACTCCTCCGCCAGCCGCTCCTTAAGGGGTTTCTGCACATTCAATTCTGCCTTGACGCCACCCCACCCTCTCGTCTCCGTCGGTCAGAGCGGTTTTCTTTTTTTCTTCTACTGACAAGGAGAGACAGAAAGCATGGGGGGAGGTGGGTGGGGAGGACTCAGAAAGCCGCTTCTGTCAGCGCAGTAAGTAGGCAGAGCCGGAGGGTGCGTTCTGGGAGAGCACCCTCGCTGCGCAAAGTCCTCGCTTCCCCCTGCGTGATCTCTGCAAAGCACGGACTGCGGCAGTTGCTAATTTTATGGCTATTAAGACCCCCGCCCCTACTGCAGCCCCGAAAAGTGTCACGTTCCAAGACTTAAAATACTTGAGAGCAGATGAGGTGGCACAAATGTTCACCTGGAAGTCCAGTCATTTGGGGGATGAACGCAGAAAGAGAAGGGGGAGACGCCCGGAATCCTCATTTCGCAGGGTCTTCCTCCAGGTCGCCACGCCCCGGAAAGCAGCAGCACTGCGCCCTCGTGGTCCCCGGGAAGGCGCGACCCCGCTCACCCACCAGAAACGCAGCGCGCGGCTCCGGGGTCCTGTCCTCACGGTGGAAAGATGGGGGCGCGCGCCGGTTAGGGTGGCGGGCGGTCCTCTAGGGGAAACTTCGGTTGCCAGTGCTTTTCTGCAAACCGAAAGGCATATCAACCAGGGAGGAGGTGGCTGCTGGAGCACAGGCTGGGACTGGGAAGGGGACAGCCGCTGTCTTTCTAAGCAGTGCCCCTCCCTACTGAGGCCTGGCCTGGAGCTCAAAGGCCGGGCTCTGAGGCCGTGCTGGTGCTCTGGTGTGGGTGGCAGCTGGAGAGAGCGGGTAGGGAGAGGGCAGCGCAGTGCCAGACCGGCCCGCCCGGCTGCACGCCGACTCCTTAGCTGAGCCAGCTCGGCCGCGTTTGTCAGGAGTGTGCCATTTTATGGTGGTTGGTCCGGGAAACAAGTGAGGGGCAGCCCTACAGACTATGGGTAATGAATGTCCAACTCAGGGGCCCTGAGGTGGGGGGGGCACTTAGTAGGTTGCAATAAGAATAAAGAGGTCGGTATATGGCCAGAACAAAGAGGAGAGGGGGAGTGGGGTGGGGGGGGGGAAGGTGAGAGAGGTGGTGGGTAGGTGAAGACGGGCCTTGCAGACCTGGTAGGGACTTTGGGTTTTACAGTGTGGTTGATGCGCTTCCAGCAGAGCAGTGACTGGTGTGACTTGGGTTGTAAAGAATCACCCTGGCTGTTGTGTTGAAGATAAGTGAAGGGGACAAGTGTGGAGGTTATTGACAGAAGGTAGGTGGGTAGTGAGTGTGGTAGATTTGTTCCTGAGTGTTACTTTGGGGGCGGTGGGGTGAGGTGGAATTCTGCATATATTTTGAAGGTAGAGCTGATGGAATTTGCTGAAAGACTGGATGTGGGAGAATGAGTGGAATCAAGGATGACTCCAAAATTCTTAACCCGAGACATGTGGAGTGGAG
>PVJI01033020.1:0-11660 GCA_004026765.1 Micronycteris hirsuta
TCTGTTTAAGAGAGGCTAAGTGAGAGAAAAGGGAAGAGAAACGTCCACCTGGTATGACCTGACAAGTACCCGCCGTGAGTTTTCACAAGACTGGTTAGAACACGCTGGTCTGACAGCTCTCATCCCTCTAGGTCTGGGCAGGAACAAGCCACGGTCAGCCAAAGATCACCAGGGAGCATCCTCCTTCTGGACTTCTCTGTATATCCAGGACTTGAAAGAATCCTTTTTATGGTTGTCTTGATTTCTTACCTCCTGACTCTAGTGGGCAACACACTCATCATCCTGCCCACTGTGCTAAACTCCAGCTTCTACTCTCCCATGTATATTTTGCTCTCCAATCTCTCCTTCTTGGACATCTGCTTCACCACAAATTGTGTCCCCTAGATGCTGGCCATCTCCTAGAGCCCAAAGAAAACGATCATCTTCCTTCGCTTTTCTGTTCAGCTCTTCATCTTCTTGTTCCTTGAAACAAAGAGTGCATCCTCCTGACAGGGATGACCTTTAACCTCTATGTGGCTGTCTGTCAGCCCTTCCACTAGGCCACCATCATCCACCCTCACCTGTGCTGGCTGCTGGCAGCTGTGGCCTGGGTCACTAGGCTGTTGGAGTCAGTGGTCCAAATATCACTTACTCTCCACCCGCCATTCTACCCCCACCAGCATGGATGGTTTTGTGGGTGAGGTCCTAATGGGTTAAAGGGACATTGAGAATCCTCCCTGTTTATGCCCTAGCTGTGACCTTTATTGTAAGAATGAGATATAGGTGTGCTATCTCTCAGGGAGAACTGGCCCTTCTCCCCGGGAGATTACTACTTTTAATATTTAACTGTTCTTTTGAGAACTGGCCCTTCTCGCAGAGGGACCTGTTGGTTAGCTAAGTCACACAAGGCCCTTGGCGTATAGCCACTTTTGTCTAAAACATATTTAAGCATAGCCCCCAAAGTGAGACTTTGGAATCCCAGTCGAACCCCCAGTGCTGTCTCTGGGACTCCCCAGCATCTATGTTCGGGTGTTGGTGATTTCCTGTCTGGTGATGTATGCTCTTGATTCTTGCTTCCTCGTTGCTCTTGCTTAATAAAGTGCTTAACTATTCACCTTTGACTTGGAGTTTTTATTGTCTGTGAATCTGAACCTCTAAATTAAGTGCCCACGATCTCATATGTGCCCCCTAATGGCACAGGTCCCAATTTTAATTTAACTGTCCAGTAGGGACACCATCTACAATGAGATTTGCACTGTTGTCAGTGTCTTCATCTTGGTTGTGCCCCTCAGCCTCATCCTTGTTTCTTACAGTGCCATTGCCCAGGCAGTGCTGAGGATTAACTCTGCAAAAGGATAGAGGAAGGCTTTGGAACCTCCTCCTCTTATCTCACAGCGGTAACCCTGTCTTTGTTGTCTACTTCCGTCCCAAAAATCCCTATGCCCATGAAAGGAGCAAGTTCTTTGGTCTCTTCTATCCAGTGGGCACTCCTTCACTTGGCCCTCGCAAATACACCCTGAGGAACGAGGAGATAAAGAGGTCATTTAGAGGATTGCTGAAGAAGAACAAGCATTCCAGGAGAGTGGCTTAACGTGCTTTCAAATTGAGAGGAGATTCTTCATGCTTCTTTCAGGGAGTGTATATTCCTCACAACTCTGCCTTCCTCATATCCATCATGCCACAGTAATGAATGACAGCCACATGTGTGTGCATGTGTATGCTTATGAGTGTGCATGCATGTGTATGGGAGACAGACTGAAAAGTTGATAAGAGGAGGAATATATCTCTATATAAAACATTATATGGAGGCACCATATCTGGCTGCAAAGGTGGCAAGAAGTCTTTAAAGCAGCCCAAGAAGCAAAGAAGATGGATGAGATAAGGCATTCCAGCAGAGAGAGGAAAAAAAAACAAAACAAAAACTCAGGCCATGAGGAAAGTCTCCCTGGCCACAGACAGAATTAAGAAACCTGGCCAAAACTGAACTGTTCCTGGTGCCTGGGGCAACGGTAACTCTTAATTCCATTTCTGTTTTAACATCTGGGTTCCCTGCTGTCACATCTGTTGCCACCTATAGCAAGAATGAAGTGTTGTCTTGGAGTCCATTGTAGATTTAAAAGTAAGCTTTTGTAAAAATAATAATAATAATCAGGCAATGGCTCATCTCTTTAGTTCCTCTCCCTCAGTTGTAAGGCTAGCACAGCATTCTGCAAAGTGTGTTTTTCAGTCTTTGTTCTATCCTGAATTCTGGAATTAAACCAACTTTTGGGGGGGAAATAATTATATAAATCAGATTGAATATTTTCTCTTTCTTCTGTTTTATTTTATGGTCTTTGCCTCCATGATGATGTGCCTGGTTTTATCATTTCTATTTCTATCGCATCTCCCTCGCATCATCACTATTTCTTCACCTCTATTTCTAGTATCTACCATGTGGTCTTTGCTTTTCTTTCCAGTCTTTTTCTACTTCCCTGTGTGTCTGTTTTGCATTTTTGTTCTATTTTATCCCCCCAAATGACAGCAAGGAGGGGCACAGCTGAAACCCAGGTAAGTTCAGAAATCCATAACTTCCTGTCAGGCAACCTCTCAAATATACCCCCTTTCTTTCATGCCACAGCAAATTTCCCAGAGTCCCTAGGCCTGAAGCCAGATAGAGCCTCAGGGAGAAAGTTTAAATTCTTCAGTCCCAGTATTTCTTTTACAGCAGCCACAGATTGTAGGTAAACAAACAACTGGGAGACCAAAATGTCTTAATCTCCAGGCTGTCAGGACAATTTTGACAACGGGGATGTTGGTGCCATCTCCTGGCAAAATGTGGCATTGAGTATGGAATCCCCAACTCCTGACCTAAGACTTCTCTCTAAGGTCATCAGTCTTGTACTCTGCTCAGAAAGGTAATTATTATTTTATTGTTAGTATTGAGTATTTATATAATGACTATGATATTCTGTCTGTATCATATCAATATGATATTATAATATATGATAAAGTAACTTACACACATTGACTCATTTAATCCCTTTAACAACACTATGAAGCATATATTATTATCCTTTTCCAGATACAGAAACAGTTTAAGTAGAAGTTTTAAAATGTCAGAGATTTAGACCCAAAAGGACTAATTTAAGTCTCCATGCTGTTAACCTTGGCTTTTGGCACAAATAGTGCCTTCCCAGCCCAACTAAGGGGTCTCAACCTCTCAATAAACTTGGAGAAAGTCATCCCAATCTAGAAATGCATCTAATTTGATCCCCCAGCCAAAGGAGGTTTGCTTCCCTGGAAGAAGAGTTTATTGAATGACTGAAAGCATCCTATGGACACAATGAACAATATCCCACTTGAAAGAAGTTCTATGACACCTCATGGTGTGTGTTCCTGGCTTAGTTCTGACACTAGATTTCATATTTCCCTAAGGAAAGAATCAGAATATTGCAGAAAATTGGCACCCAGTTACTTCCATAAATTAATGAGTGAATAGATGAATGAATGAAGGAATGAATGAATCTTTCCAAAGAATGTGGAGCTCTGGAGGTCTTAATCCCATGGTTGTCTTTTCTTAGCTTTTCCATGGCAATGGCAATACTACCAAATTCTCCTTGGGTACATGCTGACAAAATAGGAAAAAGGAAAATCCTAGCTTTATTCTAGTCCGAACACAAAATGCCTTTGACACAACACTTAACATGGCATCAGCACAGAACATCAGCTTAACTCTCTTTTAACCCTAATCTTCACTGTAGCCATCCATGCACTAACCTTATCTCCTCAGCCTCATTGTGCCCTGATCTTAACATAGACCCTCACTTTACATTTGATAATCCTAATCTCACCCTACAAATATACTAACCCTAATTTCACTTTTTAAATCTCTTATGTCATACCTTTTTCTCATACCACTTCTATTCCCTCTCTCACTGACCTAAAAAACCTCTATTCTTTTGCCTATTTATCAGCTCCCTAAGCCCAAAGACCCTAATGTTTATGTAAAGTCCTTTCTACACAGATTCTAAGGAAATACAACAGACAATTAAATGAAGCAATCTAATAGAATCTGTTGTAATAAAACCTAATTTGTTGAATGAATGACTTAATATCAGCTTTAGAACTAAAATGTTATTCTTCATTTATTCTATGTGGAGAGTTATCTATTGGATGTTCTAGGAGAAAATCCAACATAAATTCACCCAGTTTCAATCTTCAACATGTCTGAAGAAGATAGAGATGGTCAGAGACATATTTCAAGCATGAGTAAGAGTTACACAGCTCAGCCAGAAACAAATAAGAGGCCAGAGGAATACAGGATAAGTGTTTGGGAAAAACTTCATTCTTCTTGCTGATGCAGTAAAGCATTACAGATCAGCATGTCTATTGTCATGCAAGCCAAGTTCATTGGTGATACATTCTCACAGAAGATAATGGGAGAAGAAAAAAAAAGAGAATGGGCCTTGCCAAGGTTGAGGAGAAAGGCACGGGGCATAGGTAAAAGCAAGGCAATGGAGGCAAAAAGCATCAGGTCCTTTGTCCTGAAGACATATAGTTGTAGGGTACAGTGAGGGAATTACATATGGATTGGTGGGTAAAGGCGTGTTGAGAGCCATGCTGCATCTGACCCATGAGTGCTGACTTGTGGGGAACTAACCCACACCCATTTCTTGGCACGGTCAGATATGGGTGGGACGCCACTGCATGGCAGGAGGCGACCACGGGCAGTCCACCCGCAAGTCTCACTCTGTGCCGGCTTGCTTTAGCACTCCTGAGAGTTAGAATAATTCTAATGGCTTGTAAAATGTTGGAAGCTGAATCATCTTGGCCATCCCCATACAGGAAAGTGTTAAGGAGCGGTTAGCCATTTAGCAAGCCAAGCCACCTCAATGCAAAAAGCAAAGCAGTCTGTTAATTGATGAGAGAGGCCTGGGAGAAGTCATTACTAAAAATACTTTAAACCATTCTCCCTGAAATTCAGCAATTTATTGTTCTTCTTTAGACCAGAGATATAGGAAAAGATTTTAACAGCTAGGAAGTTTAGTGAATAGCCATAAACGTTAGTTAGGATTTATACTTCAGAAAGTTTGTAGATAAAGACTATCTGTTGCTTAGGATTCCAAGGACACTGGCAAATGTTTATACTTCAAAGAACAGCTAATTGGGTTAGAAGTGCCTTGAATTAGATGACATCTCTCTCTCAAACTTCCGAAGCACAAAGACTTACCTCTACATATATTTCTAATTACTGATTTAGAGTTACCTAGGACCTAAGAAAAAATATATATATGTCTAACCAATTATTAGTGCTTAAAATAGTTAGTACTAATATTATTTCTAGCTGTTTGATGATGATTCCTTATCAGTATACTCATTTGTTTAACACGAGTAGAATTTATAGTCTTTTTAATTGCTCCACGTATTATTTCTTAGTGATTTGTGACTTGCAGCTGTCCTTTACTAATTGTGTAAGATGTGTGTCTGCTTTTTATCACTACTGTTGTAAAAAAAATGCCTTGTCTTTAAAATAGAGACAGTTCCTTTGTTCGAGGAGTTAGTTCAGTTTTGAGGCCAAGAGATGTGGCAAGAAAGCTGGTCTCTAATTTTCAATAAACTGAACTAAAGGCACCAAAAAGAAGAGTATCACTCCATCATTCCGCCTTACCGTCACCCACTTTCGGAGCTACCCACCTTAAGGTTGCAGTAAGCTGGACTTTTGCAAAGGTGGTACCAGCTTCCTTTGGAGAACACGACTACCTAAATGTATGTATAGAGGGTTGTTAGCCCAGATTCTTGCTCCAGACCACATTTGTGCATCTTGTTGGGAGCAGTTAAAGTTGAGGTAGTTACACAAAGTTATTTATGTGCTTTTTCTGTAAGCACCAGGGCCCCCCTAGTAAAACAGATAGTGACCAGAGGCAGGCAATTGACCAAAATTGTTTTATGGGCTTCTTCTTTGGACACTGTTGACACCCTCCTTTTCCCCCTTCCAGGCCTTGGGATAAATACAAAGTATCAAAGGCCTTCTCTCAGACAGTGGAAATGATACATAAAGAATTTCAAGGGTTCCCTTCCTCCTGTGCTATTATGGTGTTTTTTGTGATGTTGGAACACCCGGCAATCTTATCCAACCAGGCTCAGGACTGCTGAGTTAATTAGTGAGTGAGACATGTCTCCCACCTTCTCCCTGCCTTGGTTTACTATGTATCCTACCTAACAGAAGAATAAAGCATATAAGTCCTTGAGTGGTGTGGTGATCAGAGAATTGGGTTTTTTTAACCTTCACCCAAAGATATGTTTATTGATTTTAGAGAGAGGGTAAAGTGGGAAGAGAGAGAGAGAGGAGGAGAGAAACATCTATCATTTGTCTCTCCTACTCGCCCTGACTGTGGACCCACAACCCAGGCATGTGCTCTGACCTGAAATCAAACCTGAGGGATGATGCTCCAACCAACTGAACCACACTGGCCAGGGTGCAATCAGAGAATTCTTGCTAGAGGTTTAAACCACAGCAGAGGAAATAAAAATAATGTGAAATATTTGCTGATTTACTGTGTGAAAAGAGTTAAAGTATGTTGTGTACAAGAATGGGAAGATGTGGGGACTTCCGGCCAAGATGGAGGCATAGGTGGACACACTGTGCTCCGCTCACAACCAGAGAGGATAAACAAGTTAAAAAGCAAAACAAACAACCAGAACAGACAGAAAATCGAACTGAGTGGAACTCCGACAGCCAAGAAGTTAGAGAGGACATGTTCATCCAGACTAGTAAGTGGGGCAGAGTCGGGCAGAGAGCGTGCGCAGCTAGATGGCAGTTTGCTGGGAGAGACTCACGGTAGGCACGCCTGGCCAAAACTCGACCAGAGCACTTAGCGAAGCCCATGGCCGGAGCACCCGGAGAAGCCTGTGGGAACCAGTGGGGCCGAGACCGGTGGACCAAGCAGTCCCTCTTTCACGTGCAGATAGACCAGGAGAAGGAACTGGGGAGCAGAGAAGACCGTGTGGCCCACCATCGCAACCCACCATCGCGGGGGGGGAAAAAAGCCCCAGACCACCTGTTGAAAGCACCTGAGGGGGTTGATGCGGCAGCCGGAGAGACTCCCAGCCTCACAGGAGAACTTATTGGGGGAGGGGGGGCGGTGAAAGGGAGAAGGCTGTAAAGGGAGCAAGCGCCATTGCTCCCTCCCAAGCCCCACCCCCAAAGGAAGCGTCACAACATAGCAGAGTAGGTTGCTCCACACTGGTGAACACCTAAGGCTCTGTCCCTTAAAGTAACAGGCCCACTGAGAAAAAAAAAAAAATGGCCCAAATGAAAGAACAAAACAGAGCTCCAGAAAAATTACAACTAAGGAACAAGGAGATAGCCAACCTATCAGATGCACAGTTCAAAACACTGGTAATCAGGATGCTCACAAAATTGGAAGAAAGGTGGATGCAAATAAATGAACAAATGAAGGATACACTAAAGAAAATGAGGGGAAATGTGCAGGGAACCAATAGGGAAGAGAAGGAAACTGGGACTCAAATCAACGGTGTGGACCAGAAGGAAGAAACAAGAATTCAAAAAAATGAGGAGAGGCTTAGGAACCTCCGAGACATTTGTAAACAACCCAACATCCGGATCATAGGGCTGCCAGAAGGAGAAGAGGAACGCCAAGAAATGGAACTTATATTTGAACAGATAATGAAGGAGAATTTCCCAAATCTGGCAAAGGAAATAGACTTCCAAGAAATCCAGGAAGCTCAGAGAAGCCCAAAGAAGTTGGACCCAAAGAGGAATACACCAAGGCACATCATAATTACATTACCCAAGATTAAAAATAAGGAGAGAATCTTACAAGCAGCAAGAGAAAAGGAGACAGTCACCTATAAAGGAGTTCCCATGAGACTGTTAGCTGATTTCTCAAAGGAGACCTTCCAAGCAAGAAGGGGCTGGAGAGAAGTATACCAAATCATGAAAGGCAAAGACCTACATCCAAGAATACTCTACCCGGCAAAACTTTCATTTAGAATGGAAGGGCAGATAAAGTGCTTCTCAGATAAGGTCAAGTTCAAGGAGGTCATCACCACCCAGCCTTTATTATATGAAATGTTAAAGGGATTTATATAAGACATGGAGGAATATCAACAGGGGAGTGGGACGGGGAGAGAGGGGGAAAAGGACAGAGGAAAAGTAGCATAAACAGTAGGTAGAAAACAGACAGGGGGAGGTTAATAATAGTATAGGAAATGTAGAAACCAACAAACTTATGTGTATGACCCATGGACAAAAACTAAAGGGCAGGGAATGGGGGGGATGTGGGGCGGAGAGGAATAAAGGGGGGGAAATGGAGCAATTGTAATAGCATAACCAATAAAATATATTTAAAAAAATAAAGGGAAGGAAAAAAAAGGTGGGGGGAAAGAATGGGAAGATGTGGAGGAAGGAGTTACACCAGTGAAGTCTGAGATGTAATACCCTGAGAAAAATATATTTAATACAAAATAGGTTGGCAAGCTAGTTTGGACTAATAGCCACAAAAAGGAAGTCACATAGCATCCTGTTAACCAATACAAAAATTACTTAGCCAAATTACTGTTTGACTGAGGAAAAAATAAATAACCAAGAGAGCAGAAATAATAATAGCATACAATGAGTAAGAGTAACTGATGTACAGCTTCCACCCCTGCACACTAAGATAACCTAATGGCACACATTAAGGTTTTTTAGCCCACAAAGTGAATGACCACCCCACCATCTCCCCAAAACCAGACAAGGTGTTTCTAGAGGGGGAAGAAGATGACTAGAAGATGAAAATTAACCGCTTACCTAATCAAGGACCAGTCAGTTACTCATGATTGCTTGTAATGTTTGCTCAATAAAACCTTTTGTCTGTAAGCCATTGAGGAGTTTGAGCTTTTGAGAATGAGCATTCCCCATCTCCTGGATGAAACCATTCATAATATATCCCATCTTTCTCTACTGTGAAGCTTGGTGTCAGATCTCAATGCAGATTATTTTAGAAATATATAGAACTCCTGGCCAAGATGGACGCATAGGTAGTTACACTTCATTTCCTCACACAACCAAAAGGATAACAACCAATTAAAAAAAAAAAAAAAACAGAACTGCCAGAACTGAATAGAAGTTCAATATCCAAGGAGTGAAAGAAGAAACACTCAACCAGACAGGTACAAGGGACAGAGACAGGAATCTGAGGTGGAGAGGATTCATGGCAAGGAGGTGGCTGGCAGATCAGATGAGCAAGGTGGCCACTGGGGCTGGCAGACCAGGTGGTCCCACATTCACGTATGGATAAGCTGGGAGGAACAACTGGGGAGCAAGACAGACCATATAACCCACGATTCCAGTGCAAGAAACTAAAGCCTCAAAAACCTCTGGCTATAAAAACCTGTGGAGGTTTTGGTGGCAGTAGGAGAAACTCCTGGTCTCATAGGAGAGATCATTGGAGGGGCCCACCCACCCAGGAATCAGCACCTGAAAGGGCACAATCTGCTTGTGGGAAGTGAGGGAAATGACTGAAAGTGGGGTGAGAGCAGAGCAAATGGCATTGTTTCCTCTGACCCCTCCCCCACAGACAGCACCACAACACAGAGAAGTGGGTTGCCCTACCCTGGTGAATACCTAGGGCTCCACCCCTTACAATGTAACAGCTGTGCTGATACAAAGAAATACGGCTCAAATGAAAGAACAGGTCAAACACCAGAAAAAGAACTAAGCAATGAAGAGATAGCCAACCAATCAGATGCAGAGTTCAAAACACTGGTAATCAAGATGCTCACAGAAATGATTGAGCACAGTCACAAAATAAAGGAAGAAGTGAAGGCTATACAAAGTGAAATGAAGAAAAATATACAGGAAACCAACAGTGAAGGGAAGGAAACCAGAACTCAAATCAACAACTTGGAACAGAAGGAAGAAAAAAACATTCAACCAGAACAGAATGAAGAAACAAGAATTCAAAAAACTAAGGAATGGCTTAGGAACCTCCAGGACAACTTTAAACATTCCAACATCTGAATCATAGGAGCACCAGAAGGAGAAGAGGAGCAGCAAGAAATTGAAAACTTATTTAAACAAATAATGAAGGAGAACTTCCTTAATCTGGCAAAGGAAATAAACTTCCAGGAAGTACAGGAAGCTCAGAGAGTCCTAAAGAAGTGGGACGCAAGGAAGCACACACCAAGGTACATCATCATTACATTACCGAAGATTAAAGACAAGGAGAGAATCTTAAAAGCAGCAAGAGAAAACAAGACACTTACCCACAAAGGAGTTCCCATAAGACTATCAGCTGATTTCCTAAAAGAAACCTTACAGGCAAGAAGGGGTTGGAGAGAAGTAGTCCAAGTGATGAAAGGCAAGGACCTACATCCAAGAATACTCTATCCAGCAAAGCTATCATTTAGAATGGAAGGGCAGATAAAGTGCTTCCCAGATAAAGTCAAGTTAAAGGAGTTCATCATCACCAAGCCCTTATTATATGAAATGTTAAAGGGACTTATTTAAGAAAGTGAAAAAGATCAAAACTATAAATAGTAAAATGACAACAAACTCACAACTATCAACAACTGAACCTAAAAATACAAAAACAAAAACAAATTAAGCAAACAACTAGAACAGGAACAGAATAACAGAAATGGAGATCACATGGAGGGTTATCAGCAGGGAGGGGGAGAGGGGAGATTGGGGGGGAAATACAAGAATTAAGAGGCATAATTGGGGACTTCCTAAGATGGCGGCATAGGTGAATGCACCGTACCGCCTCGCACAGCCAAACAAGGGAAAAAAACAGAAATCTACACATCCAAAAACAGCCCGATCTGACAGAAAATCATATTGAGAGGAAGTCCGACAACCAAGGAATTAAAGAAGATACATTCATCAAGTTTGGTGAGCCAGAGGGTGCAGAGCGAAGGGAGAGCGCTTGGCGACTCTGCGGCCAGCAGGTGAGCAGACAGCAGGTCCGCGGTTGGAGGGGCGGCCCCCGCGGGGCTGAAGCACACCCAGACGGGGCCCGACTGAAGCTCGGTCTGCGCCCGGCTCATCCGGACCCAGCGGGGCCGAGAGACCGGTGGACTCAGCAGGTCTGCATTCGTGTGCAGAGAGAACCTGGGGGAAGGCGGGGTGCAACTCAATGGCGCAGATCAAGAGCAGGTGAGGGGGTGGAGTCCGCGGCCGGAGGAAAGCCGGGCCTCACAGGAAAGTTCGCTGGGGAGACCCTCGGGGGATTGGAGCTGTGCAGCCCATCCACCGACCCCGGAGCAACCCCCGGAGCCAGCGCAGAGGGGCCCGAAGTGCTTGCAGGAGGCGGTGTGGGTGCGGAGAGCAGAGAAGGCGCCATTGTGCGCTCAGGCCCTGCCCCCAGAGGCTACGGTCCCAGCACAACTACCGGGAACTTCCCTGCACAGGGGATCCCCAAGACTCCGCCCCCCTTTCAGTAACAGGTTCACCGAGGGGGAAAAAAATGGCCCAAAGAAAGGGACAAATCAAAACCCCAGAGCTAACCGACCAAGAGATAGCCAACCTATCAGATGCACAGTTCAAATCCCTTGTAATAAGGATGCTTTCAGAATTTGACGAAAAATTAACAAACTTGCTTGAACAAATGAGGAGAGATCTGCAGGGAACCAATAGAGATAAGGAAACTGGGACTCAAATCAACGGAGTGGACCAGCAGAAAGAAAAAAACATCCAA
>PVJI01033021.1:0-11671 GCA_004026765.1 Micronycteris hirsuta
CCGTGTTCACGCGGCCGCGCCCGTGCCCAGGGTCCCAGTCCCTGTCCTCCAGCCCTGTCTGAGCGGGCTGGCCTGGAACCAGGTAGGCTGCTCGGTGACGCTGGTGGGGCGACCTGGGGCACGTGCTAGGACCAAGCTGAGGCCCAGTCGGTCACCAGGCTGAAGCCGGACAATGTCCGGGGAGCCACCAGGGCCCCACTGCAGGCTGGAGGCGGGGCGTGGCCAGCATTTCAGCCCTTGGAGCCTCCAGCCACACCGCCGCCTCCCGTCCTCCCGGCTCGGCTGGCTCTTGACCATCCACTCCTGTGGCGGCGTGTCTGCCGGCAGGGCAGCTGTCGCCTGGGCCGGCACCCCCACCACGTCTGGGTTGCTGTGTCTCAGTGTTCAGAGCCCACGGCCCCTTCGTCTGGCCCCGTCTCTCAGAAAAGGCATAGGCTTCGAATGTGGGAAACCCAGGGGCATTCGATCTAGTCTAGTTATTTATTTTTCCATATTTATATTTTTAAATAAACACACGTTGAGTCTTTAACTCTTTCTGGCCGAAGTGCGGGCTCTGTTCTCTCTCACAATGTTCTTGAAAGGAAACAGGCTTGTCCTCCACTGTCGGCCCGGGGCCAGCCCTCACTCGCCTCTGCTGGGTTGGGCCACGTCCCACCGCTGCCCAGGTGTTAGCTGGGAAGTGAGCACCTCAGATGTGAGCGAGTTGTGAAGCCAGCCCCAACACCCCGTGCCCCCGTGTGTGCTGGCATCAGCCTGAGTGAGTCTGAAAGCAGCGCATGCGTGACCCTTCAATTCGGGTGGGAGGGACCCCACTACAAAGGCACAGCCCACCTGCCTGGTTTCCAGAAATTACTCCAATTCTCTGTGGGCATAAAATTCTGCTGAGATGCATGTGCTGTTCAGTTTCAAGTCAATCCACTGAGAACCTCTCGTGGCGACAGGGCCTGAAATCAGGGCCGTTTGACGGTCCTTTCCAGGCAGTGCAATGTCAGTGTGGCTCTAGAGCCTGGCTTCCCTAAGGTGAAGGCCAAGCGTCTGTGACTCGCTTCATGCCGACCCTCAGACCTCCCAGCGGCCAGCCCGTGAAAACGGCCCCGTGATGGTGCGTTCTGAGCCCGGCTCTTGACTGAAGACAGGTGGTGCAGCCCCCCCACCCCAGAAGCTCGGTGCAGCAGGGAGCAGGCGGTAAAGTGAGCGCCCTGACTGTGAGGTGGCTGGTGGGCCACCAGGGTGGTGAGGAGGGAGCAGCACAGCAATGTCCACGGCCAGCAGGCCAAGAGAAAACTGCAGGCTGCTTCCAGAACAGACACCTATGCTTGTGATGAGCAGTTTCTAGAATTTTTGGAAAGCTGCAGGCCGTTCAAATTCCAACTTCAACTCTGCAGCAGCCTTGAGAGGTGACGTGCGGCTCCGCCGACCTCACTTTAGGAGCTGGGCTCTGGTCGTCCCAACGCACGCAGTCGCAGCTGGACCCGACGCGCCGTGTGCCCGCTGCCAGGCACTTCCCGTGGTTGGCGACTGCAGAGACGCACTGGGGGCAGTCTGCCCTCGGCCTATCTGCACCTGACTCCTGGCCGCTGCCCCAGGGGGCGGACCGTGAGGGGCAGGCGTGTGAGGGGGGGCGCAGTGGGTGTGTGGTGTGGGCGCTGGACGGGCCCGGCAGGATGATCGGACAATGGAAGGCAGGATGATCGGACAACGGAACAGAAGGGACATGCATGCTTTATTCGACTCCCTGAACCCCCCTCCCTCCCGTCCCGCAGAGGCGGGTTTCCAGGGCCCCAGAGAAGGTGGCGCAGACGACCCGCCCACACCACTGCCTGTGCCAAGTGCTGCCCTGAGCTTCGGTGGCGTGGAGCTGCCCCCAGGGCGGCAGTGGTTCCCAGGACCCCCGGCATGGACCCTGGGGCTTCTGTGGGTGTTTGAGCGTGAGAACCACAAGTCTATCCTGTCGCCAAAGTCACATGACCTGCCACTTCCGAACCTTCCCACCTTTTAAAACACAACCCCTGGCCACCATGTAAATCTAAGCGGCCCCGTCCATCCCGTGCGTCCTGGCACCTCTGAAACCAGGACTCACCTGTCAAAGCAAGGGCAAGGGGCTCTGCAGCACGGGGCAGACGGAAGGGCCCTAAGGCGGAAAGGGACCGGCCGTGTCCACGCCTCCTCTGGGGAAAGCTGCCGGCTAGCACGGGCCTGTAGCGGCCCCGTCCGGACCCGCAGGTGGAGGACGCCAGCCGCAGCCCAGCGTCAGGCCGCTGCCTGGCCGGCCCTTCACTGGCTCCCACAGGCCGGGCACTTGGTGGGCTCACTGGCCTCAGCGATGAGACGGCCAGACTCGCACCCTGGCGGGGGCCCCACCCACTGGGACTCGGGAGGGCGGTGTGCACACCAGCCTGGTGTTCCCGAGCGGCTGCCTGGGTCCTGTCTGCACTCGCCCTGGGCTGAAGGGCTGAGCGGCCGTGCCGGAGGTCTGTGTGGGCGGCGGCCGGCACGTCCTGCTGAGCAGGGAGCGGGGCCGCGCTCGAAACGTCGCGCATGCGCTTTCCCACGGAGGAGCGTCCTCGTTCGCGCACGGGCGAGCTCTGCGCCCAGTGCTCCTCCGAGAGGCACGCGCGCCCCGCGCCGTCTAGCGGAAGAGCCGGAAGGCCCGGGGCAGGCGCCCGTCCCGGCTGCACAGCGCCGCCTGGATGTGCTCGTAGGTCGGCAGGTCGCTCAGGTCGCCCAGCGCGGCCACTGCTGGCTTTCCGCGCAGCATCTTAGAAGCAACTCGCTTGACGTCCTCTGGCTTCACGTCGCCTGGCGCAGGGAACAAAGCACAGGGAAGGTCTGACGCCATGCCCACTCCACTTCTCCCGGGTGACGAATGGACGCAGGGGCCCCGGGGAGGAGGGTCCGGTGCAGTCGCGTGCAGACCGCACGGTGAGTCCGGGTGGGAGGACAGCAGTGAGTCTGGCTCAGGGAGGGGGACGTGGCCGTGGTCTGAAAAGACGGTCAGACGCTGGGACAGGCCCGCTAACAGGCGCCGAGTGGAGGAGGAGCCCCACGCGGTGGGTTGAGCAGAGGCCAAAACTGCTGCTCTCAGGGTGCAAAGGAGGAAGGAGGGCGGCGGGCCACACCCCGTGTCAGACCAGGGAGCGGAGCCCCCCCCCCCCCGCCCCGCAACGAGTGTACTGAAGATGAGGCCACAAGACCGGGTCCTGTCCTGCTCGAGGGGCTGAGGGGCTCCCTGAGGGGGACCACGGAACACGAAGCAGCAGCAGCTGTGCCAGCTTCACACCAGGTGACTCATGTCACGACAGACACAGAGCCGACCCTCTGAGAACCTGGCGAAACTGAGAAGCCTGTCGCCCAGACCTGGCACACAACCAGGGAGCTCCAAGCCTCTTGAAAGGCTTTCGTGGGACGCCACAGAAACCGGGGACCAAGACACCTGCCACAGAGCCACGGAGGCCGCCCGGCTGGAGCTGCCGCCTCTGTAAATGCCACGCGGCATCAGGCTCGGTACTCACGGATGAGCGCACACAGCTCATGGGGCAGCTTCCGGGTCCCGGTCGCCAGCACCTGCCTCCCCACGTCCTCGAAGATCACAGGCCTGGACTCCAGGTTCATCATGAGCATGGACATCAGCTGCGTCTTGGCTCGCTCCAGCTCCACCTGAAGGTCAAAGGCAGTCCGAGGTCCAGCCGCCAGTCTACCGGGCACCCACAGCCGCCTCAGCCAGCGGAGTGGCTGCGGAAACGGGGCCCAGCCACGGTCTGCTCTCGCCCGGGCAGAGCGAAGGGCAAACGGGCTCCCGGGTGGCTGCAGGCCCGAGTCCTGGGCACAGCCCGCCCCCCCCCCCCCCCCACTGCGCATTTCTGGGTCAAAGCTGGAATCACGCTCTCTAGGGCCTGTGCGAGCTGTGACGTGAGGCAGAAGCAACGCTTCCCCTGCACTCAAGTTCACGGTTTAAAAAGCCTGTGTGCACGTATGTAAAACCTGCTGTTCGAGCCAGCTCCGGCCCAGGAACTAGCGAGGCTTCTAAACTGGAAGGTCTCAGAAACTGAGCTGAATACGAGGACAGAGTCAGGAGCGCTCCAAGCGCTGCCCGTCCTTCTGATGCTCCTCTCGCTGCCACGGCCCTGCGGGGCGGCTGAGCAGACTCGCCCGTGAGCTGGAAAGGATGTGAGGCAGCCGCAGAGCACGTGGGGTCAGCCAGGGGCGAACGGACCAGGTACCAGGTGAGAGCTGAGGGCTCGCCACGGGGACCGCACCGCTCTGGCTGGGACTCCGGCGTGGGCCCAGGGCACAGCGCCAGACGCCCCGCACACTCACCGTGTCCACGGTGCCCCCCATCAGGACGAACTCCTTCGTGATGATCTCCACCATCTCTCGCACCTGCAGAGAAGGAGGAGGGGCATCTGAGCTGCTCGGGCCTCAGGAGACGCCCCGCCCCCAGGGGCCGCTCAGGGAGGCAGGCCAGCCTCACCTGCCGGGGGTCGGCACTGGCGTGGATGCACAGGAGGCCCGTGTCCTCGTAGCTGTGGTGGTAGGAGGTTGCATTGTACATCCAGTGGTGCCTGTGGGGACACGGGGGGACCCCCAGCAGGTGGCATCAAGGTCCAATGCCCCCTCGGCTGGGCCGGTGGCCCTGGGGACAGTGAGGCACACACCTGTTGAGCACGTTGAGGTAGAGCCTGGTGAACATGCCCTTGCCGGGCCCGCCGGCCGAGAAGGAGCCGCCGCCGCCCATCATCATGTTCAGCACAGCGAAGGGGATGAAGTCCGCCTCCTGCGGCGGAAGGACAGAGCTCAGCAAGGGGACGTGCCTGGCCCGGGGCGCGCAGGGGGACCCAGCGGGGACTCACGAGGAAGGAGCAGCTCTCCAGCCCTATCATGATGTGTGTGAGCTCGGGGAACGGCGTCGGGCCCAGGCTGACGTTGGACATGTCCCTTTCCAGCTGCAGCCAGGAAGAGTTCAGTGAACAAGACTGCGCCGCCGTCTCCGGCCAGCTGCCCCTGCCCGCCCCGGCGCCCACACCGCCCCGGCGGGCCCTCAGCTTCAGAGCGGACACGTGCTGGGCCAAGATCGGGGTGTGTCCGAGGGAAAGCCACAAATGCCCAGCTCGTTCCAGCCGCTCAGAGCGGTTATGAGCGCACAGCAGACGTGCCTGGACGGTGGGTCTGTGACCGGAGGCCATGGGCCCTCTGCCCGCTGTACCTTGACGACCCCCCCGGTGTACTGCGCCACCGAGCGGTCCACGTCCACAGCCTCCTCGCTGCCCCAGGCCGGCCGGCTGCCCAGCAGGTACTTCCGGGCGCACTCCACCAGATGCGCGTGCTCCACCCCCACGCCCGCCAGCACCATGCGGTCGGGGGTGTAGTAGCTCCGCAGGTAGGCGTGCAGCGCTGCCCGGTCCACCTTGGCCACGTTCTCCATGGGGCAGAAGCGCTGCAGGCCCACCGTGTTCTCCCTGTACGCAGCCTGGCGGCAACAGCGAGGCTCAGGCGACAGCGAGCGTGCCAGCTCTCCTCCCACAAGCAGGGCTGCCGCCACCCCGGGACGCCCACCGCTGGCTCCGCGGAGCTGGCGCTGCTGTCAGGCAGTGACGCTGTGTGCTAACTGAGAGGGGAGCCTGCCCCTCCAGGGAAGAGACGGGTCCCACTGTAAAACAGGAGACTCGCTCTGGAGAGGGTGTGGGAAAGACGTTGCTGCTGGAAGAACCGGGAAGTTCAAAGCTTCCTAGACAGCAGGCTCAGAAATTGAGAATGTCCTGCCAACACCTGTGCCCTGGGAGGGCACCGGCAGGCCAACGACCCCTCCCACATGCCCTGCCCCAGGGCCCCCGGTGCGTGGCAGCAGCCCCGGGCTGTCCTTCACCTGGTGAATCATCTCGGTGAGAAGGGGCTCCGGGTCAGGCCGCATGTTGAGGTCCTCCAGCTCAAACTGGATAGCCATCCGAGCCATCTCAATTTCTTCGTCTGCAAAGCACAGAGACCAGGCTCACACCACGCAGGCCCGCAGAGGCGGCCGCGCGTCCTCGGTGGCGGGTGTTGGCAGTCTCCTCTGCCTTCGTCTGGGGCCGGCCTGGGGGACGAGTGTGAGGGGGGAGTGCCCCACGTGCAGCCACTGGCCCTGCTCTGAGCCTGGACTTCCGCCCTGAGAGGCACGGACCCTGGACCGACTCCGGTGTTGTGTGACGATGGCAAGGGGTGTGACGTGCTCAGAGAACAGAGGTGCAGACCAGTGTCCGCTCACTGTGACAAGTGCCACAGAGCCCTGGACGCAGGACGGCAGCCCAGCAGACCAGGCCACGTGCAGGGCAGCGCAGACCTGCTGCGGCAGCAGCACAGCCCGCGCCTGCCCATCCTGGAAAGGGGCTCAGAGTCCAGCCTTGTGAGGCCGAGGCAGGTGTGTAAAGACAGTCAAGATGCCCTTCTGAAGTGAAAGAACCAAGGTCACTGACCTGTCCAAGGGTACAGGGAGGGGTCAGGGTACTAGGCACCAGGGCGTTCCCACGCATCGTCATTCCCAATGAAATGCGCCAACTCATGGGCCGGTGGGCCCGGGTCCCCAGCAGCCCCGGGCTCTTCCCCGAGGTGGCACTCCCACACGCCGCCCAGTGTCCCACCCCCGCCGACCCCTCGGGCGGCCTGGACACACACCTGTGAGCCTCGGGTGCAGGACCACGTCAGCCAGCAAGCCAACCACCGTGTCCAGGCCTCTAGAATCAGCAGACACGGCATACATGGTGGTGTCTCTGGGAAAACCAACAACGCCGGCACTGAGGTCACGCCAGGGACAGACCACGGAGCACTTCCTATCACTTGGTGTCGTCTGCAAGCACACGTGCGGCGCTTTTCCCTGTTCCGGTCCTCTGGGGTCAGTTCCTAGCAGGCAGGACGCCAGCTGCACGCAGGCTACATGCCACGTGCGAGCCCGTCTGGCCGGAGCAGACGAGGCAGCTGAGGGGTTCTGGTGCGCACAGGCTCCGCCGCAGCGAACCACCTCATCCCCGGATGTGTGTGTCCTGCGTGGACGACTGGCCGCTGTGGGAAGGGCCTGGCCCTGGACGGCCGGGGACAAAGACCGGCGGTGGTGGCAGCTCGCTGCACGAGGCTCTGGGTCAGGTGGGCGAGCTGGGTTAGGGAAGGTGCCCACCACAGAGCCCAGACGGGGCGCGGTCACAGGGAACAGGCGTAGCCATGCGGACGGGTGTGAGCCCGTGAGGCAGGACACAGCCACCTTTGCAGGGCCGCCCTCGGCGGGGCCGCAGGACCACGTGGGAGAGCAGCAGCACCGAGGGTGCGTGGGGCTGTCGGAGCCGGGGCACCGGCCTGCTCAGCCCAGGACACGCGGGAACAGGGAGCGTGAGCCTCGCCGACAGGCCGCTGGGGGCCCGAGGGCTCTGAGGAGACCTGTTCTGGATGTGGGATGTGCTGCCCCGCGCTCACTCTGATTCCCGGGCTCTGGCCCATCTTCTGGCCCCTTCTAAACGCTCAGGTTTACAGCACCGACCACCGGGAAAGTACTGCTGGGCCTTCACACCCGTTGCTCCAGGGTCTGAACCTCCTCCCTTTTTCCGTTTGGCAAAGCCCTTCGAGAACCAGCCCCAAAGTCAAGTTTCCTGTCACTCTGCGTCTGAGTCCACACCAAGTCAGCTGCCCGGCCCCCACACTCCCATCACCCTCGGTTCCTGGCTCACGTGTCCTCCACCTGTGGTGCAGCCTTCTGCCTAACCTGAGCACCGTGGGGACAGAGGCTACTCTGCGTCCCCAGGGCCCAGCCACTGCCTGGCTCAGTGTCCCCCTGGGGACTGCATGGCCCTCGAAGCAGTCCTCTGTGCGTGTCTTGCCCACCCAACTCTGCCCCGGGCCAGGGTGTTCTTCTCCCGCCGACCTCCATGGCCTCTCTGGTGAGGGGCCCAGCGGGACTCTGACCAAGACCGAACGGTCCCACGTGGGTGAGAGACAGGCTCGTGTGGGAAAGCCGGCCGGTGTACCTGGACGTCTGACAGTCACAGATGCCCCCGTGCTTTTCCAAGGTGAGCAAGATGCCGTCTTTGCTGTCAAAACGATCGGTGGACTAGTAAAAACAAGTAAGAAATCTAATTAGGCTTTAGCAATCCAGAACAACCCCTAGAACACAATTTTATAGAAAAAATTTACTTTTGCTTTCAAAACACTTGAAATCAAATTACCTTTTACTACCATTGACTTAACAACTTAATCATTTATTAAAATGATTAAGCAAAGCTATATAGCCCTGGCTGGTGTGGCTCAGTGGACTGAGTGCCAGGCTGTGAACCAAAGGGTTGCCTGTCAGTTCGATTCCCAGTCAGGGCACGTGCCTGGGTTGCCGGCCAGGTCCACGGTGGGGGGTGCGCAAGAGGCAACCACACATTGATGTTTCTCTCCCTCTCTTTCTCCTCCCTTCCCCACTATACGAATAAGTAAGTAGAATCTAAAAAAAAAAAAAGCAAAACTATATAGATTCCTCCCAACAATATTCTCAAAATTCAGAAGCTGAGCACTGACCGAAAATGCCAATTTTTCCAAAAAGTGAGCAATTCCACTAAGGTATTTTGCTTCATATCTTGATCCTGAATTAATAAGAACTGGCAATAAAAAAAAAATTGACAGGTTAAATCAATGTTCAAAAGAGAAAATTTACTCAAAAGAAACCTTTTAAACTACAATTGTGCACACAACCGAATAGGGAAACTCAGTCACGCGAGGGTGACAGGCACGCTCACTGCCTCGGTTGCCACGGCAGTCCCACAGGTGTGTGTACCTCAGCTAATACTAACAGAATCGCACACTGTACATTTGTGACCGAAAACTTTTAGTTACGTGAAGACAGAAAAAGGAAAACAGCCCGCAACCACGCCCCCCCCACCCCCTCTGGCTACCCTGTGTTCCAACTCCACACCATGCCTTTTTACTGGTGATACAAGTCGTAAATAGTGCACCCACGACACCACCGACTAACAGTACTCACTTCCTACCGTACAAAACTGTCCGAACTTATTTTGGGACGCCACACGAAGCCCATTGTCCAGCGTGGTAACTTTGGTCTCAAACTTTTCCTGTCCATCAACCGTCGCGAAAACGGGCTGTGGCACTCCCGGTAAGGGAGCGGAGAGAGGGACACTGGGGTAGGTGCAGCCACTGCTGAACCGTCTGCATGCAGGGCCACCAAACCTGAAACGGAAGTCAGCCCAGTTACAACCGGGGCCAGAAGCCGGGACCTGGGGTCACCACGCAGGTGCGGTTGGTCGAGTTTTGTCTGCACTGAAAGTCGACATGTGCCTTTCGAAAGGGACTGTTTTGCAAGTCTGGGGACTCAGAGAGGTGGGCAGGGGTTCCGTGCCAACGCTGGTGGCCCAGGGACCCGCAGCAAGTCATTTGGTGCCTTGGGTCTGCCCTGCCACCTGTGAAAAATCCCGCGAGAACAGAAGCTCCCTCTGCGGGGGGCGTGCAGGTGGCTGCAGCCCCTGCACACAGGGCACTCGGCACTGCGCAGGCCTGAAGGACCTGCAGGGTCTGGCCCCTTCTCCGCCTGCAAACTGGTCTCCTAGCCCCTCTCCGCCTCCCCACGAGGTCTCCGTCATGCTGGCGGGCTGGTCCAGGGGCTGGCTGATCATCCCCAAAGCTTCCCTCGTCCCTGTCCCCAGCAGCCTGCTCTCGCCTGCATTTTGCTAGTAGCTACTGCCTGATGCTCCTCCCGAAGTTGGTCTCCACCGCACTCGCACCACTGCCAGTGTTTGGCGCAGGCGCTGTGGACCCATCGCCCCAGGGAAGCAGCTTCCCGCCGCAGCCCAGGCGCCACAGCGCTTAGACACACTGACAGGGCGACACCAGTCTGCTGCCTGAATGAACGCGCCAGGGTGGAAAAGGCAGCCCTGGCCCCTCGGACGGGCGGCGAGGCGGGAAAAGCCAGCTGCCCACAGGCGGGGGGCGGGGCAGGGCACGGCCGCGGGGTGGACCGAACCCCGGCTCCGCGGTCGGGGTAGCCGAGGTCCCGCCGGTTCGGCCTCGTAGGGGACAAGCGCGCGACAAGAAAGGGCTGGGCGAAGACGACACGTGACGTGGGCCCAGTCTCGTCGGACCCGGAGTGGAGGGCGGGAGCGGACCCAGCTGCCGGGGAGCGGATCGGCGGATGGGGCTCCGGATCCGGGCCTGGGGCGCCGGGCAGAGAAGCGCCTCCGGGACGAGGGTGAGTCCGAGCCCGCCCACCCGGCATCGCGTCTGGAAGTCGGGGAACCAGAGGCCGAACGTCCCGACAGTCGTCCGCCGCCCCAGCCGGCCCTCGGCTCACCTAAGCCGCGAGCCGCCCCAAGCGCTCGAGCCTCGCAGCAGCCGCGTCGCGGCCAACACCACCGCCGCCATATTGTGTCTCCGCCCACCGCTTCTGGCGTCACTTCCGGTACCGCCTCCTGCGCCCCGCCCCTCCCGGCGCCGGCCCTCTGCGTTCCGGCGCTCGTTTCCGGCACTCGGAGCAGAAGCCGCGGCGAGAGGCTCGGAGCGGCGGCCGAGCGGCTGGCGACGGGGCGGGGAACACGGGCCGCGGCCGGGGCGGAGCCGGGGCCATGGAACCGCCGCTGCCGGGCTAGGGAGGGCCGGCGTCCCCGGCCCCGCGGCAATGGCGGGCTACGCGCGCCGCCCGGGCGTCACCCCGCTGTCCCGGGCCCGCAGCCTCGTCATTCCGGACGGTGAGCGGCCGGGAGGGCGGCGACGGGTGGGGGCGGGGAGGGCGGCCCAAGGCTGGCCCCCAGGCTCCGGGCCCGCGCGCTGGTGGGCTCTGGGCACCAGCCGCGCCAGTCGCGCGGAGGTGCAGGTGAGGCGGCCCGGCAGAGCGCTGCGCGGCGCGCAGTGAAGTCGCTCTCATTGTTATTCCAGCTGCAGCGTTCTATGAGCGCCGGTCTTGTCTCCCCCAGCTAGACTGTGAGCGCCCCCATGGCAGGGACCCGGACTCCCACTTCTTCGGCATTCGGCCGACGTTTATGTGCTATGTGCCCAGTCCGGTGCTAGCTTCCGTGGGAGACACAGGTGAGAGACAAGCCTCAGGGACCCCGGGTCCCTGCACTATTTGTAGGTAGCTCTGCCATAGCACTAACTCACCCCTCGACCCAGCGGTGACCACTGAGCGCCACTGTGTGCCTGACACTGGGAAGACAAAGGTGGAGAGCATCCTGCCGCTCGGAGCTCACAGTCTTGTCTTGGGGAGACACTTCCTCCCAGACAGACAGTTCCTTCGTAGGGTGGCGAGTGCCCGAATAAAAGTGTACTTCTGGGTGCTGGAGGGAGGACAGGGGAGCCTTCATCCGGAGGCACGGCTGGAAATGGCTGCAGCTGGGCCGCGGCCAATGCCAGTTCATTCTCCTCCTACTGAAGGGGCTGCCCCACTCGCAGGCCAGACTGTGCAGGGCGTGTTCAGGTGGTCACAAGGGCTGATGGCAGCCTAGGGGGCATTCAGGAGGTGCCCCAAACAGAGGACACACATAGCCCCACAGCATGAGAACCTGCTGGAGCTTTTTTCCAAATCACAGGAGCCAGGGGACTGTCTCTGGGGCATAAGTAGGGGGTCTTGTTTGAAAGGCTCCCTAGGCTGTGAGAAGCCTTGGAGTGGAGACTCTGTGTCAGGGAAAGCTTTGGTCACCAAGGCTCCCCAGGACCATGGGGGTGA
>PVJI01033023.1:0-11658 GCA_004026765.1 Micronycteris hirsuta
ATTGTCACATATATGAATTGCAAATAATCATTCCTGATATGTAGGTATCCTTTTCATTTTTTCAACAATATATTATGGTAAGGAGAAGCTTTTATTTTTTAATAAAGTACAATTTAATTCATTTTTATTATGGTATGTGCTATTGTATCCTGTCTTAGAAATATTTACATATGCCAAGTTCATGGAAATATTTTCTATTTTTTCTTACAGTCTTTATAATCTTAACTTTCACATCTCCAATTAATTTCACTGTATGGTAGGAAGTGGTTGTTCAGATTCACTTTATTTTTAAACAAATATTCTTTAACTATAGCAACTTTTACTAAAAAGTCTTTTACTTCCCCAGTGAAGAATATTTTATATGACAAAAAAAGTCAAATAACTGTACATATGTGGGCATATTTTTGAATCTTTATTATTTTAATTTCATATATTTATATTTAACTATTGTAAGGAACCAGTCCATGCATAAGGGAAATGTAGCCCAGTCTGCCCTCTTTTAAATGCCAGGGGAGTATGAGTTGGCAAGCAGGCTCCACGTGCATGGATGGGTCTTCCCTGGGTAAATCAGGCCTGCATTTTTTCCTAGAGATAAAATTTGCTATGCTGAATCTCCCTCACCCTGGATTAAAAGAACAAACACTGATGCATATCTGGCTTTCGAGTTCAGCCCAGTACCTGTTGTCTTTGCATCTGCAAATAACCCTTTCAATGGGCCTTCCTTGTTGTCTACCACCTAATGCGAACCTATGCATAGTAAATGAAGACCACTCTGATGTAATGCACCCAGAAAAAACAATAAAAGCCTGTTTAGGCAGGGCTCAGGGCCTCTCTCTGTTACCAGAGGGGGGTCATGTAGTTCCTGCGTTCTATTCCCCCAGATCTCATGTGTGGAATTATTTACACGCTGGCCACAGCATGTGGATTCTGCAGGACTGGATCCGTGACAAACTATATCAGTACTTATTTAATTACTTTAGCTTTAAAGTGTTTGAAATTGGGTAGAGTAATTCTTCCATCTTTTTCTGGAAGATTTTATTTATTTATTTTTAATTAAGAGAGGAAGAGAGGGAGAGAGGGCAAGAAACATCGATTGTTTGCCTCTTGCACACCCCCAACCAGGAACGGCCTGCAATCCAAGCATGTGCCCTGACTAGAAATTGAACACCCAACTCACTGGGCCAAACCAGTCAGGGCTGCAGGGGGGCGGGCAGTGGAGAGCAATGGGGAGAAAGATTGGGACGACTGTAATAGAACAACAATAAAAAAAAGAAGAAGAAGCAGGCTACAGCAGTCTGCCCTTGGAAGGGGGGCAAGGAAAGATTGTCTTGTCTTTTCTTGTTTCATTGATTTTTCTCAAACATTTTATTTTATTTTTGATGGCTTTTTCTTTATCTTTCTTCTTTATTTTTTATTGGATTTATCAGGATGACATTGATTCACAAAACTATACAGGGTTCAAGTGTGCAGCTCAACAAAACCCGTACAATGTATTGTGTGCCCATTGCCCAAAGCAAAGTCTCTTTCCATTGCCACCTACCACCACCACCCACTTTCCCTCTGGCTATCACCACACTGTTGTCTATGTCTATGTGTCTATCTTTTATTTTGCTTAATTCCTTCACCTTCTTTCATCCAGCCTCCCAACCCCCTTCCCCTCTGACAGTTGTCAGTCAGTTCCATGCCTGTTTCTCTTTTGTTTGTCAGTGTATTTTGTTCGTTAGATTCCCCACATAAGTGAGATCATATGGCGTTTGTCTTCTTCTGACTGGCTTGTTTCACTTAACATATTAATCTCCAGATTCATCCATGCTGTTACAAAAGGTAAGATTTCCTTCTTTTTTATAGCCAAGTAGTATTCCATTGCATAAAAGTACCACAGCTTTTTAATCCAGTCATCTACTGATGGGCACTTGGGCTGTTTCTATATCTTAGCTATTGTAAATAATACTGCAAAAAATAAAAGGTTGCATATATTCTTTCAAAGTATTGTTTTGGGTTTCTTCAGCTACATTCCCAGAAATGGGATCACTGGGTCAAAGGCAGTTCCATTTTTAATTTTTGAGGAAACCCCTACTGTTTTCCACAGTGGCTGCACCAGTCTGCATTCCCACCAATTGTGCATGCGGGTTGCCTTTTCTCCACATTATTGTAAGCATTTGTTGTTTATTAATTTATTGATGACAGCCATTCTAACAGGTGTGAGGTGGTATCTCATTGTGGTTTTAATTTGCATTTCTCTGACGACTAGTGATATTGACCATTTTTTCATATGTCTATTGGTCAGCTGCATGTCCTCCTTGGAGAGGTGTCTATTCAGGTCCTCTTCCCATTTCTTAATTGGGTTGTTTGTCTTCTTGATGCTATATTGTATAAGTTCTTTATAAATTTTGGAAATTAACCCCCTTATCAGACATGTCATTGAAAAATATGTTCTCCCATTCAGTGGGTTCCCTTTCCATTTTGTTGATGGTTTCTTTTGCTGTGCAAATGCTTTTTGGTTTTATGTAGTCCCATTTGTTTATGTTTTGTTTTTTTCCCTTGCCCAAGGAAATATATCAGCAAAAATATTACTATGAGCAATGTCTGAAATTTTACTGCCTATTTTTTTAATTGTTCACTATTAGTATTTACTGTGAAATGATCACCATAAAACTAGTTAATATGCACCACCACATATTGTTCAAAAACATTTTTTTTCTTGTGATGAGAACTTCTAAGATCTACTCTCTTTCAAATATACTGTACAGTGTTAACTATAGTCACTATGCTATACATTACATCCCTAGGAAAGTGGAGGGGTTTTTTAAAAATTTATTTTATTGATTATGCTATTTCAGTTGTCCCATTTCCCCCCCTCTATTTTCTCCCATTTCCCCCCATTCCCTGCCCTTTAGTTTTTGTCCATAGATCAGACACATAAGTTCTTTGGCTTCCACATTTCCCATATTATTCTCAACCTCCCCCTGTCCATTTTCTACCTATTGTTTACACTACCTATTCTCTGTACTTTCTCCTCCTCTCTCCCCCTCCCACTCCCCGTTGATATCCCTCCATGACTTATATACATCCCTTTAACATTTCATATAATAAAGGCTGGGTGATGATGAACTCCTTGAACTTGACCTTATCTGAGAAGCACTTTATTTGCCCTTCCATTCTAAATGAAAGTTTTGCTGGATAGAGTAATCTTGGATGTAGGTCCTTGCCTTTCCTGACTTGGTATACTTCTTTCCAGCCCCTTCTTGCCTGAAAGGTCTCTTTTGAGAAATCAGCTGACAGTCTTATGGGAACTCCTTTATATATGATTGTCTCCTTTTCTCTTGCTGCTTCTAGGATTATCTCCTTATTTTTGATCTTGGGTAATGTCATTATGATGTGTCTTGGTGTGGTCCTCTTTGGGTTCAACTTCTTTGGGACTCTCTGAGCTTCCTGGACTTCCTGGACTTTCTGGAAGTCTATTTTCTTTGCCAGATTGGGGAAGTTCTCTTTCATTATTTGTTCAAATAAGTTTTTAATTCCTTGGTCTTCCTCTTCTCCTTCTGGCAACCCTATGACCCGGGTGTTAGGACGTTTACAGATGTCCAGGAGGTTCCTAAGCCTCTCCTCATTTTTTTGAATTCTTGTTTCTTCATTCCTTTCTGGTTGAATGCTTTTCTCTTCCTTCTGGTCCACACCGTTGATTTGAGTCCCAGTTTCCTTCACATCACTATTGATTCCCTGTACATTTCCCCTCATTTCTCTTAGTATATTAGTATACTGGTATATTCTTATACCAGTCTCTTAGTATATTATTCTTCATATTTTCATCTAATTTGCGACCAAATTCAACCAATCCTGTGAGCATCTTGATTACCAGTGTTTTGAACTGTGCATCTGATAGGTTGGCTATCTCTTCGTGGCTTAGTTGTATTTTTTCTGGAGTTTTTTTTTTAATTTTTTTTTAAGATTTTATTTATTTATTTTTAGGAAGGGAGGGAGACAGAGAAGGAGAGAAACAGCAATGTATGGTTGCTCCTCACATGGCCCTCACTGGGGACCTAGCCTGCCACCCAGGCATGTGCCCTGACTGAGAATCGAACTGGGACCCTTTGGTACCCAGCCCGCGCTCAATCTACTGAGCTACACCAGACAGGGCTTTTTCTGGAGTTTTGATCTCCTGTTTCATTTGGGCCATTTTTTTTCTCCATGTGCCTGTTACTTTAAGGGGCAGAGCCTTAGGTGTTCACCAGGGTGTGGCAACCCAGGTAGTTATGTTGCGATGCTGCCTGGGGGGGCGGGGCCTGAGAGAAAACAATGGCGCTCTCTGCTGGCTCCCAGTCACCTTGAGGGAGAGGGACACGCACAAGCAAATTGGGCCCCTCCGCTCCGATTCCCGAGTGGGTGGGCCTGTGCAGATTTAAGTCCCTGTGGGTCTTTCCAATGAACTCTCCTGTGAGGCCAGAAGTTCCTCCCACTGCCGCCTCAACCCCCACAGGTGCTTTCAATCGGTAGTTTGAGGCTTTATTTCCCTGCGCTGGTGGGTTGTGCTGTCTGTTCCGCTCCCCAGCTTTTCCTCCCGATCTATCTGTGCACGTATGAGGGACCGCCCGATCCACCAGTCTCGGCCCGCAGGTTTTGCCAAGTGTGCCAGCCGTGGGCCTCTCTGGGCAGCTGCAGCGTTGCTGGTATGGCTCCACAAACCTCCATCTCCCTTCACGATCTCCGCCCTGCTCCGCCCCACTTACCAGTCTGGGTGAACGCGTCTTCTTTAACTTCTTGGTTGTGGGACTTCCATATGGTTCGATTTTCTGTCAGATCTGGTTGTTTTTTGTTTTTAAATTGTTGTTTTCCCTCTTTTGGTTGTGCAAGGAGGCATAGTGTGTCTACCTACACCTCATCTTGGCCAGAAGTCTTCTACTGCCTATTTTTTCTACAATTTTTATGGTTTTGTTACTATATTTAAGTCTTTAATCTATTTTGAGTGTATTCTTGTGTGTACTGTAAGGTGACAGTATAGTTTCATTTTTTTTTTGCATGTATCTGTCCAATTTTCCCAACACCATGTTTTTGAAGAGACTGTCTTTACTCCGTTGCATGTCCTTTCCTACTTTGTCAAATATTAATTGACTATACAGTTTTATTTCTGTGCTCTTTATTCTGTTCCATTGATCTATATGTCTGTTCTTGTGTCAGTACCAGGCTGTTTTGAATACTATGGCCTTGTAGTACAGTTTGATATCAGGTAGTGTGATACCTCCAAATTTGTTCTCCTTTTTCAAGATTGTGTATCTTCCTCAATTTCTTTCTTCAGTGTCTTATAATTTTCTGAGCACAAGTCTTTTTTACCTCATTGGTCAAGTTTATTTCTAGGTACCTTATTTTTTTTCTTGTGTTAGTAAATGGAATTGTTTTCTTAATTTCTCTTCTGATAGTTCATTATTGGTGTATAAAAATGCCACTGATTTCTGAATATTAACTTTGAGTCCTGCAACTTTGCTGAATTCATTTATTAGATCTCGTAGTATTTTGGTGGAGTCTTTACTGTTTTCTATATACAAATTAGGAAGGAAGTCCTTTCCAATTTAGATGCTTTTTATTTCTTCTTGTCTGATTGCTGTGGCTAGAAATTCCAGTACTGTGTAGAATGAGAATGGTGAAAGCAGACATCCCTGTCTTGTTCCTGTTCTTAAAACACTTTTAGTTTTTGCCCATTAACTACAATGTTGGCTGTGGGTTTGTCATATATGGCCTTTATTATGTTGAGGCATGAAACTTCTAATCTCACTTTACTGAGAGTTTTTTTTATCATAAATGGATGCTAGATTTTATCAAATGCTTTTTCTGCGTCTATTGATATGATCATGTGACTTTTATCCATCATTTTGCTTACGTATCATGTTTATTGACTTGTGAATATTGTACCAACCTTGCATTCCTGCACTAAGTCCCACTTGATCATAGCGTATGATCTTTTTAATATACTGCTGGACCTGGTTTACTAATATTTTGTTGAGTATTTTAGCATCTATGTTCATCAGGGATATTGGCCTATGATTTTCCTTCTTTGTTGTGTCTTTATCTGGATTTGTAATGAAATAAACTTGGAGGTCTTCCCTCCTCTTGAAGTTTTTGGAATAGTTTGAGGAAAATAGCTGTTAGTTTTTCTTTGTATGCATGGTAAAATTCACCTGTGAAGCCATCCAGTCCAGGACTTATGTTTGTTGGGAGATTTTGATTACTGCTTCAATTTCATTAGTTGTAATTGGTTTATTCAGATTTTCTGATTTTTCCTGATTCAGTTTTGGAAGAGTATATGTTTCTAGTAATTTAGCGCTCAGGTTGTCTAGTTTGTTGGCTTATAGTTATTCATAGTATTTTCTTACAATCCTTTTTATTTTTGTGGTGTCACTTCTTTCCTCTTTCATTTCTGATTTTATTTATTTGGGTCCTCTTTTTTTCTTGGTGAGTGTGGTTAAAGGTTTGTCAATCTTGCTTATCTTTTCAAAGAACCAACTTTTGATTTCATTGATGTTTTGGGGGTTTTTTTAGTCTCTATGTCATTTATTTTTGCTCTAATTGTTACTATTTCCTTCCATCTACTTTCTCTGGGCTCTGTTGTGCTTATTTCAGTTCTTTTAGATGTAGTTAGATTGTTTATTTGAGACCTACCTGCTTCTTGAAGTAGGCCTGGAATGCTGTGAACTTCCCTTTCAGGACAGTTTTGCTGCGTCCCATAGATTTGGGTTGTTGGGTGTTCTTTTCCATCTGTCTCCAGGTAACTTTTCTTTCTTGATCTCATTGTGAATGCACTCATCGTTATAATAATACGCATACTTAGTTTCTATCTGTTTGAATGTTTTTTGGGTTTTTTCATTGTAATTGATTTCTAATTTTATACCACTGTGGTCAGAGAAGATGCTTGATATAATTTCAATCTTCTTGACTTTATCAAGACTTATTTTGTGATCTATCGTTGAGAATGTTCGATGTGCAGTTGAGTAAATGTATATTCTGCTGCTTTGGGATAAAATGTTCTGTAAATATTAATTAAATTAATCTGATCCAGTTTGTCATTTAAGGTCATTGTTGCCTTGTTAATTTTTTTGGTCTGGAAAATCTATCCATTGATGTCAGTGGGGTGTTAAGATCCCCCTTCTATGACTGTGTTGCTATCAATCTCTTCCCACCAAGATTTTCTTTATATTTTTAGGTGCTCCTACATTGAGTGCATGTGTGTTTTCCAGGATCATATCCTCCTGTTTGATCCCTTGAGTGTTATGTAGTGACCTTCTGTGTCTCTTTTGATGGCCTTCATTTTAAAGTCTATTTTGTCGGATGAAGTTTTGCTACCCCAGCTCTTTCTTATTTCCATTTGCATGGGAGTATTTTTTTCCATCTCTTTACTTTCAGTCTGTGTGTTTCTTCTGTTCTGAGGTGGGTCTCAAGAGGACATCTTAAACTGTCAAGAGTCTCTTGCCAAATGAGTTGGTTATGAGGCTGGCACTTGGATGCCTGATTATGGGGATTCCAAGTTCTGTTGGGAAGTGACTTCACTTCCTGAGATCCCCCTCCCTGAGTCCCCTCCTCAAATAAATACATCCAAATACTCCTCAGGGTTGCTGACTGCTCACACCCCGTCTCCACAGAACACCATATCTGCACCCAGTGACACCAACACGCCCCACTCCACACCCTCTAGAAGGCCTGGGGGCAGCCAGGGTCCCAGACCTGAGGACACAGACCTGGGTTCAGACTCAGCTCCTCACTCCTCCCTCTTCTGGACCCTGGAAGAGCCACTGTGCGTGTCGGGGCCTGTCCCTCTCCTGCCTGCGCAGTGGGATTATTCTAGCACGTGCGTCTTAGGGACGCTCAGGCACAGGGGGGACAAGAGCTGTGAAGCTGGAGGAGTGCTGTCACGTGTAGGTAGTGCCTCCAACCTCTTGTTTCTTCCTCTTGTCACCTCCTCTGTGTCTGCTCCTCTTAGTGCCCCTCCCACAGTCATTATTACATCTACAGCGTGTGTGTGTGTGTGTGTGTGTGTGCGCGCGCGCACGCACGTGTGCCAGTGCTCATGTACTGGGTCCCAGAAGAAAGCAGCCCCACATGGGCAGGAGTAGGCAAGAGCTTCCCACTATGTTAGGATCTCTAGCTTCCAAACCAACTAACTCTGTGGGAGCAGTTGGAGCCTTAGCCTGGAAGATCAAAACACTCTTGAACTCTGGCCAGTACCCTAGCCAGTCCCTGCCTCCTTATGGGTCTTGGCTTCCCAATTAACCAGTGAGAGTGAGATTCAGAACTGCACACATGTGAGCTCAGCATAAAGGGAGCCAGGGCTCCTTCCACCCTGGGGGGGCTGTGCACAGAGTTGCTGTTTGGTGGTCCCCAACCTGGACTCTCCTCAGACAAGGACTGGTCAAGTGCCCGACTAGGCTCCCAAACGCTCGCCCTCTCCTCTGTGCCATCTCCATGTCTGCACACGGTCACACCAGTGCCGCTGCTCCAGAGCCCCTGAGAGAGCCTGGGTGCAGCCAGGACCCCAACTTTGAACACACAGAGCTGGGTTCATCCCTGGCTCTGCATCCAGACCAGTCTGTGATTCTGGGCAAAGAATGGACCTCTGAGAACCTTCCACCTCTCCACTCAGTGCCTCCCCACGATCCCCACCTCCTGGGGGGCACATCTTTGTGTAGTGTGGACGTGCATTGGTGACTCCATAGAAGATGGCAAAGTGATCCAAGGTCACTTCCAAGATTTGGTTATAAAAAGTCGGTGCCTAGCCCTGGCCAAGTAGCTCAGTTGGTTAGAGCAGTGTCCCTATATGCCTAGGTTGTGGGTTCGATCCCCAGTCAGGGCACAGACAAGAACCAACCAGTGAATGCATAAATAAGTGGAACAACCAGTGGATGTTTCTGTCGCTTTCTCTCTCTCTCCCCTCACTTTATTTTTAAAAAGGAAAAAAAAATCGGTGCCTAGCCCCTTGCTCACTCTGACCTGTGTTCTGTCTCTCTGTCTCTGTCCCTTTCTCAGGCCCCTCATGCTGGGGACTCAGCCTCTGTGTTATGAGTTGCTACAGGGAGAGACCCACGTGGCCTAGCAATGAGGGAGAGAAACAGACAGAGAGGAAGTCAGGCCTTCCATCCAAATTGAATCCCACCAAGACCCCTGAGTGGCTCAGGTCCTGAGTGCAGCAGATCCTACCTCAGGGGAGACCACAGGCCCAGCCTCCTGAAAGTCACTGGCAGAAGCACTAAGCTGAGCCACGCTCGGTCTCTCATCCAGGAAACCGGGAGACAATTGATGTTTGCTGGTTATGTCACTGAGTGTGGGGCAATGCTTTCACACAGCAGTAGGTCACTAGAGCAGTTGTCTCTGCACCAGGCCCTGGACCTGTCCTCCTGCCTCCCTCCCCCACCTCCTCCAAGGCTCCCCCAGCCACACCGACCTCCTTTCTAACCTCCTCTCTGTCCAGACTCCTTCTGCCTCCAGGTGTCTGCACAGCTGTGCTCCCTGCCAGGCTGCACACGCCTGAGTTTGTGCCGGCTGGGTCCTCCTGGCCACGGTGCTGGGCACAGAAATGTCAGCTCAGTGCCGCTGTCAGCCCTTCGCCCAGTGGCCGCCAGGCCTCCTCGTCGCACCTGCTGTGTTTCTACGTAGAAGTTGCTCTTTCCCTCCACACGTTTGTGTTTTCGTGGCTGTGTCCACTGTCCCCTCCAGACCGTGAGCTCCGAGAGGGCAGCGAACTTCCAGTATTTTTTAGCACAACTGGAGTGCGCCTGGCACAGTGGCTGAGTGAACAGATAAGAGGAACCATTGTACTACCTACCAGCTCAGTTCTTAGAGAAAACTTGACTTTGGTCATTTTAAATGGACTAGATTGATAACTACTTAAGTTAATTCTGTGTGATTATATTATCTTTCCTGGGTATATTGACTTATGCTGAATAACCCCCGCCCCCAAAGTTTGGTAGTATGTCACTATATATTTTCCCACATAATTGTGCTGAGCGGGTGTACAGATTGGGGAGATGCACTCCTTCACGTGGTCATTTGAAACCACAGTTCTGCCATCATGTGCCTTTTCCATCCCTAGGATGTCGCCCTCATCTGCTTTCAGCAGTCTGAGAGGACAAAATATAGAGAAAAACTTACTTCTCTGACAGGTTGTAATTCATTTACAGTTATTGTGTTTTTCAAGTCTTTACTGAATTTTTACTGTATAACGAGCACTGTGCCAAAATCTAGGTGGAGATCTGATTGAGCAGCATCTTGGCCTGGGAGAGGCCCCCAATCTAAAAAAGGAGCTAGCACATGGCATGAAGTGCTTGGGATTCTAAGGCAAAAGAATAGAGTGAGTGTGCTCCAAAGTTCAGTGAATTATTCTAGATTCGGAAGTGACCTGGAGGTCATAGCAATCGAACCCCAATTTCAGAGATAAACAAGATACAGGTGGCAGAGGAAGACAGCCTCAGGAAAGCTAGGTCAGGTCAATTATGTGCGACATCTAATAAGAAAAACTATGAGCTGTGAAATCATTGATTCAAAAATATTGAAGGGCTGGGATAATTATTCATGTTAAATGAAAAATTACTGGGAATATAGGGTGACCCTACTTTTGGAATAATTCTGTGTCTCAGTGGAGATGGAAACATACAAATATGTTGAAGGTTTGGTAATTTTCCAATTTTCTAAAATGTTTATTGTTTCATCAGAAGGTTTTTATCAATATGCTTTGGTTTCACATACTATTTTCTTCAAACCGGACACAGGGCACTGTGAGGTGAAACAGCAATCCTCACACTTCCCCGCCCCACCGCTGGGGGTCCAGGGGCTGGGACCTGGTCTTCTCTGTGCTGGAGCCCAGGGCCTGATTCAGGAGCTCAATACACACTCGTGAAATACCGGACTTGGGACAAAGGCTGTGTTTTCCTAGTGTGAACGATACGACAATGACTTCTAATAAAAGACACTCCAAATACTCTTTCAGAACTTACTTTGGTCTAAGGGCGAGCCTCGGAGGCCGTCTCAGTTTGGTGTCAGCTAGTTTTGCCGACACAACCGTAAGTCCCTCTACACGCATGCCATGTCTCATATGGCCACAAGAGGGCAGTGCATCCCTGCTCATGGTAATGAATTTGACCCCACTTCCAAATTTACAAGTTTATTTTCTTCAAAAGCAGCTTGATAACATTAGAGAATTTCTTTAAGGAATATTTGATTATCCTATTAAATTTCATGCAGAAGCTAATTAAAATACTCTTCAAGTAACAAACGTAAGGTGATCCCCAGACTGGAAGATGTCACTTGAGACACAGACGTGTAAAATTATGTGTCCCACCTTCTGTGTCCACGCTGCCCCCTTTTCCCTCTTTCTCCATCCATTTATAAACATATATCTTTGTAAAGTATCTTTTGACCTTAGATGTGAAGTATTAGAGGTATTCGTCAATCACGTTGCCCCTTTTTGGTAATGTGCGTCTTTGGTTAACAAGTGGTCTCTTCATAAGGTCATGGAAGTGTCTCTGACCTGGGAGACCTCAGCAGAGTCAGACCTGCTTTATTTGCACATCTCTAGTTAGGGTGCGTGGCAGTTGCATGTCTGCACCCCACACCCCCTTCCCGTGAGTCTCCTGAGATAGGAACTCTGCATAACTATGTTGTTCACTGCTGCACCTCCAG
>PVJI01033024.1:0-11652 GCA_004026765.1 Micronycteris hirsuta
TGGAGACTTTACACTGGTAATAGCCAGCATCCTCCCTCTGGACAGGGTCTATGTTGAGGCTTCTGTGGTCCTGGGACAGCTTCATTCTCTCCGTGAGCTGCAAATCTGTGCCACTGAACAACCACTGGGTGGAGGTCATACTTGTGTAGCAGGTCAAGACCACAGCATCCTTATTCTCTGTGACTGTGGTGTTGCTGGCTAGGAGGGTGGGCATTCTCACAGATTCTGTGGAGAAACAGAGAATATGACTGGTTGAGAGTGGGCTTGAGACATGGAGCCACACGGCTTCCTCAGAGATCTCAGCCAGTCACAGCCTACAGTGAGCTCTGTAAGGGTCACTAGAGTGTGGTTCTGACATTTGCAGAAGGACAATTATCTAAGTTCAGGTAACAATATGTAAGGAGAGAGCTGCAGCTCCTCTTTGACTTCATATAACCCCAAGGTAATTCCTTTTTTAAAAAATATATTTTATTGGCCCTGGCTGGTGTAGCTCAGTGGACTGAGCGCGGGCTTGGAATCAAAGGGTTGCCAGTTCGATTCTCAGTCAGGGCACATGCCTGGGTTGCAGGCCAAGTCCTCAGTGGGAACCACATGAGAGGCAACCACACATTGATATTTCTCTCTCCTTCTCTCTCCCACTTCCTTCCCCTCTGTCTAAAAATAAATAAAATCTTTAAAATATATATATTTTATTGATTATGATATTATAGTTGTCCCAATTTTTTTCACCCCTTTACTCCCCACTGCCCTGCACACCCACCCCACCAGCACTCTCCCCTCTTAGCTCATGTCCATGGGTTGCACATACAAGTTCTTTGGCGTCTCCATTTTCTATACTGTTCTTAACCTCCCCTGTCTATTTTATACTTACCAGTTATGCTTCTTACTCCCTGTCCTTTTCCCCATTATAACCCCTCCCTCTCTCCAATGACAACCCTCATGTGATCTCCATTTCTGTGATTCTCTTCCTGTTCTAATTGTTTGCTTACTTTGTGTTCGGTTTTTTTATTGGTTCAGTTGTTGATACTTGTAAGTTTGTTGTCATTTTACTGTTCGTATTTTCAATCATCTTCTCTTGCTTAGATTAACGTTTCATATAAGTAGGGCTTGGTGATGATGAACTCCTTTTACTTTACCTTATCTGAGAAGCACCTTATCTGCTCTTCCATTCTAAATGATAGCTTTGCTGGATAGAGTAATCTTGGATGTAGGTCTTTGCTTCTCATGACTTCAAATACTTCTTTCCAGCCCCTTCTTGCCTGCAAGGTTTCTTTGGAGAAACCAGTTGATAGTCTTATGGGAATTCCTTTATATGTAACTGGCTCCTTTTCTCTTGCTGCTTTTAAGAATGTCTCCTTATCTTTTATTTTAGGTAATGTAATTACAATGTACCTTGGTATGTGCTTCCTTGGGTCCTACTTCTTCGGGACTCACTGAGCTTCCTTGAGTTCCTGGAAGTCTATTTTCTTTGCCAGATTGGGGAAGTTCTCCTTCATTATTTTTTCAAATAAGTTTCAGTTTCTAGCTCTTCCTCTTCTGCTTCTGGTACCCCTATGATTTGACAATGTTTAAAGTTGTCCCGGAGTTTTCTAAGCCTCTCTTCATTTATTTGAATTCTTATTTCTTCATTCTTTTCTGGTTGAATGTTTATTTCTCCCTTCTCCAAATGTTTAATTTCCTTCCCTCATGATTGTTTCCCTGAATATTTTTCTTTATTTCACTTTGCACAGCCTTCACTTTTTCCTCTATTTTGCAACCATATGCAACTATTTCTGTGAGCATCCTAATTACCAGTGTTTTAAACTCTGCATATGATGGGTTGCGTATCTCTTTGTTGCTTAATTCTATTTTTGGAGCTGTGATCTGTTCTTTCATTTGAGCCATATTTATTTGTCTCAGCACTCCTGTTATGCTGTAAAGGGCAGAGCCTTAGGTATTCGCCAGTGCAGGGCAACCCATCTTGCTGTTTGTGCCTCTGTATGTGGGGGAGGGGACAGATAGAGAACAATGCCACTTGCTCTGCTTTCAGCCAGCTTTCAGTCACTTCCTCTGCTACCCACAGCAAATTGGGCCCTTCTGGTGCTAATACCCATGTGGGTGGTTTTGTGTACATTCTAGGACCCTGTGGGTCTCTCCAGTGAACTCTCCTGTGAGGCTGAGAGTTTCTCCCGCAGCTGCAACCCCCACAGGTTTCTATAATCAGAAGTTTTGAGGCTTTATTTCCCCACACTGCAAGCCCTGGGTTGTTGCATCTGTCTCGCTCCCCAGTTGTTCCTCCCAGTTTTTCCACATGCAAAAGTATGACTTCCCAGGCTGCCAGCTGCTGCCTTGCCCACCTGAGTCTGCCAACCTCAGCCTCACCCTGCTACTGCCTTTTCTCCATTGGCGTCTCCATTTTCTATACTCCATGAAGAAAAGGAGCCAGCTACTGCCTTGCTGGGCATCCTCTCCACCCCAGCTGCTCGTCTGCGCTCCTCCTACCGGTCTGAATGTTTCTTCTTTAATTCTTTAGTTGCCGGACTTCCATACAGTTTGATTTTCTGGGAGTTCTGATCATTTTTTATTTTAAATTTGTTCTCGTCCTTCTTTTGTTGGTGCGAGGAGGCAAAGTATATCCACCTCTGCTTGTATCTTGCCTGGAAGTCTCAGGGTTATTCCATAACTATTCTCTCAGACATCTCTGTAGTAGAAGCACACAAAACCCCTTCCCAGAACATATGTCCCATAACCTCATCTGCAGGTACAATTTTTCTCTTATGAGCTTTTATTGATACTTTTCTAGAACTTTTTTTGACTTCACAAAGCATCAGGTCCCACTCTTTACATAAACTTTTATGTACGTTGGATAAGGCAGGTTTGCCGCTTTTGTCCATCTCTGGGGCCAACGGTAGCTTACAGTAAGTGAAAAAAGGATTTACCTTTTGTTAAATAAATTATTAAGCAGTAAGATGGCCCAATCCAGTCTTTATGACTGTAGACCTGGAAGATTTCCATCTAAAAGAGTTCTCAACCTGAACAAGACTTTGTTTCCTGGCCTACTGATTCAGTATCTTGGTGACGTTATTCTCCAGAGACAAGTGGTTATGGTTTTAACAAAGTCATTGACTGTAAGAATAGAAGAAAACTATTCACTATAATAAAGGCCCTATATAAAAGCCCAGAGCTAACACAATATTTCATGAAGAAACTCAAAAATCTTTACTAATATCATGAACATGAACAGAATGCTATTTTTTCCACATATTCAACATAGTACAGGAAGTTTGGACCACAACATTTATGCAAGAAGATGAAATAATTTGTATCTAAATTGGTAAAAAAAAAAAGAAAAAGAAAAAGAAAAAACTATCCTTTTTGAAAAGACGACATAATCTTATATATAGAAAACTGTAAAGTTTCTGATGCACACACACGCACACACACACACACTTCCAAAAAATAAGAGAAAGTTGCAGGACATAAAATCTACATTCACTTTCTTTTTTTGCGATAACAATGAAGAATTTCAAAATGAAATTAAAAAATAGTTCCATTTCCAATAGTACTGAAAGACTAGAATATATAGAAATAAGCTTAACCAATGATGTGGAAAATGCGTGCACTGAAAACTACCAAATATTTTTTAAAGAAATTAAAATAAATACAAATGAATGGAAAAACATACACATTAATTTATTGGAAGGTCCCAAACTATCTATATATTTGATACAATCACTATCACAATCCCATGGTCTTTCTGACAGAAATAGAAAAATCCATACTACATTGCATAAGGAATTTCAATGAACCCCAAATTGTTGAAATGACTTGTTAAAAACAAAAAATGAAGGCATCGCATTTCCTAGTTTCAAAGCTTACCGCAGAGGTAAAGTAACCAAAACAATGTGACGCTGGCACGAAAACTTCTGTTTATCAAAAGACACAATTAAATGGTCTCCATGAAAAGGCCAAGACTGTTCAATGGAGAAAAGATAGTCTTTTCCACAAATGGCATTGAAGATATCCACATGAAAACAAATGACATGTTGTTGTCTTATGCTATACACAAAAATTAGGTCAAGTTCGATCCAATTCTGAAGGTTATGACTGAAACTTTAAGATAACTGAGAAAAAGTATAAGGAGGGCCATTATGACAATGAATTTGGCGATGGTTTTGTGACCATGACACTAAGAACACAGGCACAAAATAGACAAGCGAGATTTTGTCAATATGAAAAATTTCTCTTCATCAAAAAACTCAATAGTCCCTGGCTTGTGTGGCTCAGTGAATGGAGCACTGGGCAGCAAATCAGAGGGTTGCCCATTCAATTCCCAGTCAGGGCACATCCTGGGTTGCAGGCCAGGTCCCCAGTAGGGGGCACGTAAGAGGCAAGCCCACATTGATGTCTCTCTCCCTCACTTTCTCCCTCCTTTGCCTTCTGCCTAAAATAAATAAATAAAGATCATTATAAAAAAAACCATATCAAATTGAAAGGTGACCTATGAAATGGTCGAAAATATTTTGCAAATCATATGGAAAATAAAAGGTTAATATTTAGAATATGTAAAAACTTTAACAACTCATCAATAACAACCAAAAAATATGATTTTAAAATTGACAAAAAAATTAAGTAGACATTTCTCTACAGAATATATACAAATGGCCAAAAGTCACAGAAAAAGATGCTCAACACCACTATTATTTACAAAAAATAAAAATCAAAACCCCTAAGGTTCAATTTGTTGCTTCTGATGTTGAGTGTGGTTAACTTTGCTCTGAAGGAAAGAGAAAAAAATTCTCTGTGTGGTACCTTTGATATCTCTAAAAGCTTCTTGAACCAGAGTTGGTACCTCTCACCTCTCAGTCACCTTGAGTCTTTGAAATAACGAGGGAGGTCTATGTGTCACATGACAAATGCATGGGAATCTGGGTGTTCAGAGAATGTATGGCCTGCAGCTCTATGTCTGGGGGGAAAGCACAGACTTTCTCTGGTGTCACTTAAGTATCAGTGTTGGTTAAGGAAAGACATAAGACAGGGATTCAGAGAGATCGCTGCACTTCCCCTGGTTCTTCACTGACCACCTGACTGCCTGCCTAATCAGAAGCCTTTCCTTCCAGCTGCACAAACATCTATTGCCCAGCTGAGGTGTGTTTCTGTGAGGCACCATTTCCCAGGACATCCTAGAGACTGGGTTTCAGCAGAAATAACACAAAAAGACTAGAAGAAACCCAGTGGTCAGCTGACTACTCAGGCCTCTGGCCCAAGAGGTACATCAGGATTTTCTGGGTGAGTTTGACTGAAATGAGCCAGTGAGCCAATCCTAGAAATGATTTAGCAAAGAGGCAAAAGCTAATTATGGCAGCAGAATCATGTCTCTGCCCTTGACCATTAAGGTCATTCTCTCTCAGCTGAGGACAGGGGTGTCCTTGTACAAATGCAAAATGAGTGACTTACAGCAAGTGGGGGACATGGACTTGCTGAAATTCTGGTGCTTTGGGGCAGTTTGTATTAGGTGGCTTTGAGATAGAAATTTGGAAAAAACTAAAATTCTTATGTGTGTGAAAATTCTTAGTAACCCCGAGCCTAAGACCAATTGCAAGGCAGATTATTTATTAGAAAAAAGAAAAGTATCTGAGACATGCATCTTAGTTCCTGGAGGAGCAAAAAGCCTGTCGCCAATGGTGAGAATTCCAAGGAATCTGGATCTAGGTTCCAGGATCTACAGAGATGTTGGATCATTGATTCGTGCATTCGTTCATTCATTAAATCACCACTTATTTCTTCCTAATTCATCAAAAGCAACTATTTGTTACATGTTGGTCCCTGAGCTAGTTTCAGGAGTAGACTGGGGAGTGAGAAGGCAAAGTCCTTCCCTTTATATCTGGTGGGTGTGCCTGTACTTCAATAGGAAACAAATAAATAAGCAATGTCAAGTCCAGTGCAGGGAGGTGCAGATAGGCTACCTGAGGGGGATGCCCGGGTATTCTATGCAGTGACTGATCGTTAGTGCAGGTAATTGTTTTCTAAGGAAAAATAGATTATTTCTCCTTTTTTTCACTCCACAGACAAAAATGTATTCCCATGAGCTGAGGATGCCTAGTAAGAGGATCTGAACAAATTCATTGGTTTAAGAACTCCAAGGTTCTCTCATGTGGCCCCAAAGGTAGAGAAACTAAGCCTGTGACTAAGACAGACCTCGAGCGACTCTGATCAACTGCTCATATTCTGTGTGATTCTGCTTAAGTGCCTCAATTTATTCTCAGTGAATATCTGGCTGCCAGGTTGTCAGTGTACTAACTGTAAAATGCTTACACTATCTGACCTAAATCTTGGGATAGAAGAACAGCTAAAATAACAGGTAACTGTTACTAATTGACTCCAAGAGAGGATCTCCTAGGCTGATCCCTAGTGAGTGAGGAGCTGCCAGAAGCATCTTTTTTTCTCAGTTTCTTTCTGGGGATGCTGATCGTTTCTGAACTTTTCTGAGAGCCTCTAGATAGTCAGCTATGCCCAAGGACATTGTCTAACTGTTCTGTCCACACACAGACTCAGGTGATAGACCAAACTCCATCTCTGCCAAAATGTGCCTCTTGGGCATGAACCCTGATGGGTGACCAGCTCATGAGACTTGGGACTTGGGCACCCATTACTGTTACACACTCAGCTCTTCTGAGGAAGCCAAATCCAACTAGCACAGGCTCCCCAGGGTCCCTGGAGTCAAGATCCCTGGCACAGGGTTCTTGGGAGGAGTTTCTGAGCTGTGCTATGTAAGAAATTCAGGGGACATCTCAGACCATGCTCTGTCCGACCTAGTACAGCAGGGTCGTTCAGGGTCAAGTTCCTAGGCAGGGGCTCAGGGCACTGAACTGAGACTGCTTTCCCTGTGCTGAGTTACTCTCATCAGACTGATCCTTCTGTCTGCAGTGACTGTCTACAGGGCTTCAAGTGGGGAAGGGAACTGAGATCGGAGGAAGTTTGTCTGCACTCTGTGAATCCTGCATTAAATGTCAAAATCCAACCTGAAACAAAGTGCAGAAGGGAATGCAGGCAGATCCAGGATTATCAGTCCTGTGTGTGAAGCAGAAGTCACCCCACCCAACACCCAGATGTCAGAAAAGAATCACTCACCGTATACATTAAGGTGTACATATCCTGTTAGCTTTCCTAAGTGTGGACGTTCAAGTACCACAGTGTATATTCCTGTGTCGTTCATGGTGACATTCACTAATATCAAGGACCCATCATAGTTTATTATCACATGTCCCTCTGCAGGACCTCTTACATGGTATAATTGGTTTTCTATAAGAAATGCAATTTTCCAATCTTCATCCGCGCCTTTCCCTCTGTACCATTTGATGCGTGCAAAGTTGGGGGTCTTACTGTCAAAAGGAAAAGTAATATTCTCCCCTTTGGTAAAATTTCCTTCAAAAATACCCAGTTCATCTGTGGTGGCCAGGCACCAGAAATTTAAGAGTGAGACTAGGAAAAAAGAAAAAAAAAAAGAAGATCAATATTTGTATCTATGTTTTGAGATAGAAAAATGAGGCCCTGAATCCTGAACAAGTCTCTTTATCTCTCAGCCTTGGTCTACACATCTGTGTGTCTCCCATAGTCAAGGTCAACAGCATGTCTCCCCATTACTTCAGCACCTCTGAAGCTTTTATTTTTTCTGTTTCAAATACTCTTCTCAAAATGTTTGTCTTGCTCAACCCTTCACTTTTCAGACCCTTCTGACACTCAGGAGTATTTTATGAAAGACACCTGTGCTGATCACTTTCTCTAAAGATTTTCTGCTTTCATTTTCTGGCCCTGCTCTGAATTTTCATGGCAATTGTGGATACCTGACATCGCATCTGGATTTTCTCTGTCCCTCTCACCTCTATACACATGGACTTTCTGATAGCAGGGCTTGTTTAATCTTGCACCTCCAGTGACAGACTGAAAATATGTGGGGTTGAATGAATAGGTAATCCCAGGATCCTGTACCTCATTGGGATTTTTCACCCATTTCTGAGGTTAGTGGTAAAACAGCGTCTAGCACCCCTAGATAAATTTTTTCTGCAGTTTCCTGACATAAATCAATATTATTATCAGTTTTGATAATTCAAAACTCCATGATGTATAACAAGAAATGAAAAGCAATTGAGGGCTTTCTGCTTCTCACTGCTTCCATATTACATTTTCCTCTTGCTGAGTCCCCTTCCTAAACCTACTCTGCTTCTTTCTCCTTCACCCTCAGGTCCAAACAGAAGCCTTCCCTCATTTCTCAGAACACTAGTCTCTTCAGCAGATCCCAACCAGTCTCTGTGTCAGATCCTTAGTCTACCCCAAGGAATTGTCTCCTACTTACCAATCAGCAGGAGCCCTTGCCAGTGGACAAGTCCCCTGTGGGAAAAGACTGAAGGGGATCCCATGGTATCTGCTGCCTGCTCTGTGGCTGCCTCTTTGATAAAAGCCTGAGGTTCTGTAAGGCTCACAGTCACCTGTGTCCAGAATGGTGCAATCTGCTGTGTGTCCTACCTGTGCGCTGAGCTTTATCCTGGGGCATTTTTACTATTCTTGCCATGTGAGCTGGGGGCGGGGTCTGGGCTCAGGACCCTCCCACTCGTTGCCCTCATTTTTGCCACTCTGGTTCTTTCTAACCAGTACTGCTCCCCTATATACTTGTGTGCTGAGAAACCTGAGGTCTCTCGATGCCACACAAATACACAGGCGCAGTTACATACACACAATTGCATATAAACATACAGATACAAAAACCCACTCTCATGGTGAGCTTGGAGAAGCACAAGCCTAGGGTGTCCTGGTTTGGGGGTTCCCCCAGAGCTTCCTGTCAGCTGCACATTGGCTTTTTCCACATCCCTCTCTCTATCACATTTGACTTTTCCCTTCAGAGCAGGTGTCATTGAGCTAACTGAGAAAATCCTGTCACAAGGATATCACCCCTGCTGTGCATCAGATCACCTTTGAAACTTTCAGCATCATGATAACCAAGTGGCACCTTAAAAATGCACCTTCAATAGCTGTCCTGCTGTTGTGGGTGCCCATTCAAAATGAGATCCCTTGATGTGAAGGAAGAACCACTTCTCCTGCTTTCCTGTGCACAGGGAAAGTCCCCAGGTCCTTTTAAACCTCAAATTCTGACAGGGCTGGGGTACAGCAGGTCAGAGACTCTGCAGCTCACCAGCTCTCAGGAGAGGCTGATCTTCCTGGCCTTTAGGGTACACTTGCAATAGCAAGGCTGATGAGGCAACGTGTGTCCCTCAAGGGATGAACCCCTCAGGCCAGCATTGGCCTCTGCTGTGTCTTGGTCTTTGTTACAACAGTATCACACAGAGAGCCCTGGATATCCTGAAAAAATGGGGATTATTTCAGTTTGTGATACAGAAACCCTTCTGGGAATCCAGGCTGCTTCTTGTTTTCAAATGCTCTGAGGTTTTATATCCTCCAAGTGGGAATGTCACAGAGATGAATCTGGGGGTCACAAGGGGTCAAGCCTTGTAATATTTGTAGAGGGAACCCTTCTTCTATCTCAGGTTGTTACCATTCTGGCTTTTGTTTTTAGGGACAAAGAGATAAAACCAGGGATCTCAACTGAACCTGCAGTTTTTGGGTGTGAAGTGGGAGGTATCCTGCGTGTCCCAGGAAGAAAAGACTGTGATGAAAGGTCAGGTGTCTGTGGGCTTCCTGGTCATGGAGGAATGGGTTCAGGTAGATCATTCCTCTCCATGTCTATTTGTCAGCCTGGCCTTGTGCTCCCTGACTGTTGGGACAACCTCTGGCTTCTGCCTGGGAGGCTTCCTTGTGGTCACCAGACTTGCCCATGGGTGATGCCAGGCATGGGACAGAGGGCAGCACAGAGTCCCCTGAGAGAGGAGGTGCTCATAGGCCTTATCCAAACCTGTAGAGCAATTTAATGAGTTTATCTGAGCCAATATGACCTCATATGCCTGGAAGCCTGGTCTCAAATCCTGTGAAAAAAGGCAGTTTTAAAGCGTATTTCACACATTATAATCAAAGTAGAAAGTGAAGAAGGGTGCATAAAATCCATTAGGAGATGAGAGAAAACATAGGAGGAAAATCTCTAGAACTGGGAAAAAAAGGTAAAATGGAAAAACATATTTTTTACATTGATGGGTATAGATAATTCACATTTATAGGACACAGAGGAGGTGTGCAGGGGACCAGATAATATAAAGGACACTGTGGTCTCATACACTTGTCCCAGACTCTGTGCCTTTGAAAGGTCCAGCAAAGAAAATCATTCTGATGTGTCAAACTTATACTATCCAAGATGAAAAAAAAAGAAGGATCGGGGCTCACTTCAGGTAAAGACTGAGGTTTGCTAAGGAAAATATAGGCCTAGGATGTCACAACCTGCCATCACCTGCCCAGTTAGAAATTTCTGATCAGAATATCCTGTGAAGCTTTTCAAGCCTGCCACATAAGTCGTGTCTGTGGCAGTGATTTTCACACACATGTTAACACGCATGTTCCAGAATTTACGCGTTTTGAGTGCAGCTCCATGTAATCCCGTGTGGACAAGTGTGGATCATGTCTGTGGAATGGGAATTCTCTAATAAGAATTTGGCAAAGATGTATCTAAAAAAATTCTGGCTTGCTGACCCCTGCATATTACATTAACCTGGTCCTGCCTGCCACCGAACCTGAATTTACATCCTGATGCCCTGCTAATGAGTAATCTTACCCCTGTTCTGCCTAATCCCATGAGTAATCAATCCAATGTAAATGTGTCCTAATGCCTCTAATAAAAACCCTGGCTAAGCGACCCACGAGGTCTTTTTCCCGAGATGGAGGTGGTGGAAAAGACCCATGGCTGCTGGATTCTCATTTCCAAGCATGTCTCTGGGTAAGATTGATTCACGCGATCGGAGCGGTCCCCCCACGGATTTTGCGGGTCGAAATACGCGACACATGTCTGTGGCCCTGTCTGCTCACAAGGCCCAGGAGCTGGAGCATCTCCATGTGAAGAAACAGTGGCCCTGTGGGTTCTTCTGTTAGGGGAGGAGAGGTTCTCCTAGAAAGCTCAGCCCCTCTGAGAGGGAAGCAACCACAGATTCTGGGTTATCCTGTCCCATTCTGCACAGAAAGTTTCTCTAGTTCCCCAGGACATCATGAACTACACAGACAACTTCAGAAAAAACAGGCAGGAGACTCCCAGATCAGGAATTCTAGGAATGAACAGTCATCCCTGATTCCTATAAGGTCAGGGTGTGCTCCTTCCTCCCCTGGCAGTAACTCTTTCAGGGATTCAGGATCCAGAGTTTCTGTCCAGTCAGGTATCTGTAGAACAGGAAGAACACAGGTCTGGGTGACGAGACATAACTCACAAGGTGGGACTCTGGAGGGCTGTGAATGTGGGGGGAATAAATGAGGTCCAACCCCTCACTGTTAGGAGGATCCTTTCCTTCCTCTGAATGCATGGAAAGTACAAGCCTGATGCTAGGATCTCCCCAGGCATGTGATGGCCTCCTCTCATGCTGACACCAGTGCCTTTGTGATCTGCAAGAACCAGCATTGGACTGCAAGTGTCCCCCAGGGTGACAGACAGGCTTCCATTGTGTGGTTTCCCTTATTGATTTAATGAGTGTTTATGGAGCATCTGTGATTTTCCAGGCTCTTGACTTGGACCTGGAAAGTCCAAAGAGA
>PVJI01033025.1:0-11651 GCA_004026765.1 Micronycteris hirsuta
CAGACAGGGGGAGGTTAGAATAGTATAGGAAGTACAGGAGCAGAAGGACTTATGTGTATGACCTATGGACAAAACTAAAGGGAGGGGAAAGGGGGGTAAGGGGGAGGGGGGAAAGAAGGGGGGAAGTGGGGCAACTGTAACAGCATAATCAATAAAATATAGTTTAAATAAATAAATAAATAAATAAATAAATAAATAAATAAATAAAATAAAATAAAAAAGCCAAAAAAAAAAAGATCTATTTCCGCGTTACTCTCTCGGCTCTCCGGGCTCATCTTTGGTACAATACATCCCCTTGTTCAGTCCTATTCGGCCATGTGGCTGCTTTGCTCCTTCTCACACCCACCAGCAATGTTCTCATCACACAGCTACTGCCTTTGTTTCTTCCCTGAACACGGACTGTGCTCTCAGAAAACTCTAACTCCTTTGTGTCCCTTTCCCCAAGGAGCACCTTCTCCATGAGATCCTCCCAAATCAACCTCTTTAAAATTGAACGCCAACCACAACACTGCTGTCCTGATTTATTCTTTCTCCACAGCACTCCTCAGTGTAGATACATCCAAATCATAAGGACATGGAAAGGCTAAGCATAAGAAGAAGGAAAAAGATACTCCAAAATAATAGTTACCTAAAAAGGAAATTTATATAATTATATTATAATGAGAAAATGTTCAATTCCCCAAGATGATATAACAATACCAAACCTGCAAGTGTCCAATAATATATCTGAAAATATACCCAGAAGTTATTGACCGAAACAAGGAAACTTAAGACTGTCATTCACAGTGGCAGACTGTACCATGCCTCTTTAGTTGATAGCAGAAATAAATAAATCAGTAAGGAGAAAGAAAATATTCACAATACAACCTGGTCTATTACACATATAGAGAACATTGTGTCAAAAACGTGGAAGAGAGAGATCGGGGAAGGTGGCGGCAAGATAGGGGGAACAGAGTCCACTTCCTCCTGCCCACTGGTTGATTTTCTGAGGAACGGGGCGAAACCCCAGCAGTAATCCAGCACATATGATGATTGGTGACCAAGATTACAAGGGAATTTGAACATTCACACGGTAAGCAGAGTGCTTCGGAAGGAAAAGGTCCCCCTTGGGACCAGCTCGGGGAGTAGGGTGGGACTTCAGTCCCAGACCCGGCGGCCGCCGGATCGGATGCAAGATTCTTGGGAGGGAGCCAGATTGGGATGTGTGAGTGGCCAGGTGCTTGTTTGGTCTGTTGGGCGTAAATAGGAAGAATTTTTCGGAGAGGAAACATAGGAAAAAAAGAGGTGCTCCGTTGCTATTTGGAGAGGCCCCGCCCCAAACAGTCCCGAGGTCAGTGTGCGCCTGGGATCAGAGGCCCAGGGAAGTCTGCCTATAGCACCGGAGTGAGAGCACGGTGGGCCCTGGGCCCACGGCGGCTGGCGCTTCCATCAAGGGGAATTGGAGACTGTTTGAACCCAGGGACCGAGGCCTTTCCTAGGCCATTCCAGAAGAATTGGGAACAGCTTGCAACCAGCGGCTCTGGGGCTGAGCGCAACTTGTGAAACCAAACAAGGGAAACTAGGGACCATGCGCACCCAGTGATCCGTGGAACAATTGTGCACAGTTCAAAAATACCAGGGACAGTGCACAACTGGGCCCCTCGGCCGGAGCTCTCTGGTGCACAACCCAGGGACAAAGAAGAGAGCGAACACAGGTGCGCAGCTCAAAAATACCAGGGACAGTGCGCAACCAGGGCCCCTCGGCTGGGGCTCATTGGCGCGCAACCCAGGGACGCAGATAAAAGCAAGCACAGGTGCGTGAAGCTCACGCCGACAGCTGGGGACAAAGCCCTTGCCATCCAGCCCCAGCGCACGTAGCCCAGCAACCAATCAGCTTTGTGGGAATAAGGCAGAAGCTCCCCACTGAGGGGAGCGGCAGACCAGAGCTGCAGACCGCAGCTGCAGACTGCACAAACTCTTGACTCAGAGCAGGGGCCAAACTATCCAGAAAGGGCGTGGAGAGAACCTATTAGTTAGACCAGCAGAGAGAAAATAGGCGGTGAGAGAGCTGCCCCTATCAGGCACACATCAAAAGACCGTTTGGAACCAGAACCACACTGAAGAACTGGGCTGGTGCCTGGGCAACAGCGAAGAGTGCACCTCAGGAAGGAAGAAAAGCAAAACTAATATCTTCCCAGCCAGACGCAGCCTAGCCAGTCAGCTTTAAAATCAGAAAACTGAAGTTTTTTTTTTTTAACACTTCTTCTTCTCTGTCCTTCACTATTTTTCAATTCCTTCTTCCTCCCTTTCCTTTACTATTCCTAGTCCCCTCCTCCTCATATCTCTCTCTTTTTTTTACTTTTTTGTTTTGTTTTGTTTTGTTATTTTTTAATTTATAAAAGATAAAAAAAATATTCTTTTAATTCATCCTTCCATTCTTTCCTTCTTTATACTTCATTCCTCCTTCCTTCCTTCCTTTCCTTATAGTATTCTTTCTCCCTTCCTTCACTCCTTTTTTTTTCTTCTTTCTTTCCCCTTCGCCCCCCTCTCTTCTTTACCTACAGGTGAGACATTAAACCCTGGAGCTGTGAAAAGACAAGAGTCAGTCCCAGACAGGGGTCAGTCCAAAAAATAGAGACAGTGAAACAAAATTAACTTTGATACTCCAGAGAACTTGACAGATTAATTTAAGAAACAGAGGATAGCAAGAAGAGTCTCACAAACAATGGGAAGACAAAGAAACAACCCCCAAATGAAAGGAAAAGAAGAAACCCCAGAAAGAATGATAAACAAAACAGATGTAAGCCAACTATGAGATATTGAGTTCAAAGCATTGGTTATCAGGAAGCTCAAGAAGCTCAATGAGCTCGCAGAGAATTTCCAGAAACTACAGGGAAACTACAATGAACTCACTGCAAACTATGTCAACATGAAAAAGGAAATACAAACTATCCAGAAGGGCCAAGCGGAAATGAAGAATAATATATCTGAACTAAAGAACACAATAGAAGGAATCAAAAGCAGGCTTCACGAAGCAGAGGATCGGATCAGAGAGCTGGAAGACAAGGTAGAAAAAAACACCCAAAAAGAGCAGGAACAGGAAAAGAGACTCAGAAAGAATGAAGAGGTATTAAGGGAAATTCATGACAACATGAAACATAATAATATTCGTATAATAGGGATACCAGAAGGAGAAGAAGAAGAGCTAGGGATAGAAAGTGTGTTTGAAAAAGTAATGATGAAAAATTTACCTAATCTGATGAGAGAAAAAGTCACACAAGTCCAAGAAACACAGAGAGTCCCAATCAAAAGGAATCCAAACAGGCCCACTTCAAGACACATCATAATTAAAATGGCAAAATTCCAAGACAAAGAGAGAATCTTAAAGGCAGCGAGACAGAGACAGGAAATAACATACAAGGGAGCCCCGATAAGGTTAGCAGCTGACTTCTCAACGGAAACACTCCAAGCCAGAAGAGAATGGCAAGAAATATTCCAAGTAATGATAACCAAAGGCCTGCAACTAAGGCTACTGTACCCAGCAAGGCTCTCAATTAAGATAGATGGCCAAATAAGGAGCTTCCCAGACAAAAGAAGTCTAAAAAAATACACCTCCACCAAACCAGCTCTGCAAGAGATGCTAAAGGGACTGCTTTAAGGAAAGGAATGAAAAGAGAGAGAGAGAGAGAGAAACACAGGAAGGAAAAAAAAGACAATGAATAAGTACCTATCAATAATAACCTTAAACATAAATGGATTAAATGTTCCCATCAAAAGACATAGAAGCGCTGAATGGATAAGAAAGCATGACCCACACATATGCTGCCTACAAGAGACCCACCTCAGGACAAAAGACCTACACAGATTGAAAGCGAAGGGCTGGAAACAAGTTTTCCAAGCAAATGGACAGGAAAAAAGAGCCGGAGTAGCTATACTCATATCAGACAAAATAGACTTCCAAAAAAAAGCCATAAAGAGAGACCCAGAAGGACACTTCATAATACTCAAGGGAAGAATCCACCAAGAAGACATAAACATTGTAAATATATATGCACCCAACATAGAAGCACCCAAATACATAAAGAAAATTTTGGAAGACTTCAAGAAAGACATTGATACCAACACAATTATAGTAGGGGACTTCAACACCCCACTGTCAAAAATGGACAGATCCTCCAAACAAAATATCAGCAAAGATATTGTGGCATTGAACAATACTCTAGATGAAATAGACTTAACCGATATATACAGAGCCTTACACCCCAAAGAAGCTAAATACACATTCTTTTCAAATGCACATGGAATATTTTCAAAAATAGACCATATGATTGGACACAAAACAAGCCTCAACAAATTCAAGAAAATTGAAATCATACCGGTATTTTCTCTGAGCACAAGGGACTGAAATTAGAAACCAACCCAAAGGAAAAAAAACAAAAACACTCAAAATTATGGAGATTGAATAGCATGCTATTAAACAATGAATGGGTCAAGGATGAGATTAGGGAAGAAATCAAAAAGTTCCTTGAAACAAATGAAAATGAACTAACAACAACCCAAAACTTATGGGACACGGCGAAGGCAGTCCTGAGAGGGAAGGTCGTAGCGATACAGGCCTACCTAAAAAAAATAAAAACAGTTCACACAAACAACCTGACCCTACGCCTACAAGAACTCGAGGAACAACAACAGAGACAACACAGAGCAAGTAGAAGGAAGGAAATAACCAAGATCAGATCAGAATTAAATGACAGAGAGACTAAACGCACAAGTCTAAGGATCAATGAATCCAGGAGCTGGTTCTTTGAAAAGATAAACAAAATAGACAAGCCCTTAAGCAGGCTCATCAAGAAAAAAAGAGAGAGGACCCAAATAAACTCAATCAGAAATGAAAGGAGATATCACAACTGATGCCACAGAAATATAAAGGATTATAAAACACTACTATGAAGAACTGTATGCCAAGAAATATGAAAACCTAGGAGAAATGGACAAATTTTTAGAAAAATATGATCTTCCAAAACTCAATAAAAAAGTAGAAAGCCTGAACCGACCAATAGCAGTGGATGAAATTAAAGCAGTAATCAAAAAACTTCCAACACACAAAAGCCCTGGACCAGATGGTTTCACAGGAGAATTCTACAAAGCATTTAAGGAGGAACTAACACCTATCCTTCACAGACTATTCCAAAAAATCCAAAATGATGGAAGACTTCCAAACTCTTTTTATGAAGCCAGCATCATCCTAATCCCAAAACCAGAAAAAGACACAACAAAGAAAGAAAACTTCAGGCCAATATCACTAATGAACGTTGACACTAAAATTCTCAACAAAATATTAGCAAACCGCATCCAGCAATACATCAAAAAGATCATACACCACGACCAAGTGGGATTCATCCCAGGGATGCAAGGATAGTACAATATTCGCAAAACAATAAACGTAATTCATCACATAAACAAAAGCAAAGAAAAGAACCACATGATCATATCAATAGATGCAGAAAAAGCATTTGATAAGGTACAGCGTCCATTTATGATAAAGACACTTAGCAAAGTGGGAATAGAGGGAGCATTCCTCAACATAATAAAGGCCATATATGAGAAACCTACAGCCAACATTATACTCAAGGGACAAAAACTAAAATCTTTCCCACTAACATCAGGAACAAGACAAGTATGTCCACTATCACCACTTCTATTCAACATAGTTCTGGAAGTTTTGGCCACAGCAATCAGACAAGAAAAGGAAATAAAAGGCATCCAAATTGGAAAGGAGGAAACAAAACTGTCGTTGTTTGCAGACGACATGATAGTGTACTTAGAAAATCCTATAGACTCCACCAAAAAACTACTCGATCTAATAATTTAATTTAGCAAAACAGCAGGATATAAAGTCAATATCCAGAAATCAAAGGCATTTTTGTATACCAACAGTGAAACAGCAGAAACAGAAATCAGGAAAAAATCCCATTTGATATAGCAACAAAAAAAATAAAATACCTGGGAATAAACCTAACCAAGGAGGTAAAAGACCTGTACTCAGAAAATTACACAACACTGAAGAAAAAAATCATGGAAGACACAAACAAATGGAAACATATACCATGCTCATGGATTGCAAGAATCAACATCATCAAAATGTCCATACTCCCCAAAGCAATTTATAGATTCAATGCAATCCCTATCAAAGTACCAATGGCATATTTCACGGATATAGAACAAACACTTCAAAAATTTATATGGAACCATAAATGACCCTGAATATCAGCTGCAATTTTGAGAAAGAAGAGCAAAGCAGGAGGGATCACAATTCCTGATATCAAATTGTATTACAAGGCCACTGTAATCAAAACAGCTTGGTACTGGCATAAAAACAGACAGATAGACCAATGGAACAGAATAGAGAGCCCAGAAATTAACGCAAGTCTCTACATGCAATTAATCTTTGACAAAGGGGGCAGAAGCACAAAAATGGAATAAAAATAGCCTCTTCAACAAATGGTGTTGCGAAATCTAGATGGCCACATGCAAAAAAATGAAACTCGAGCACCAACTTACACCATACACAAAAATAAATTTAGGTGGATAAAAGAGTTAAATGTAATTCGTGACACCATAAAAGTTCTGGAGGAAAACATCGGTAGGAAAATCTCAGACATTCCACGCAGCAACATCTTCAATGATATGTCCCCTAGAGCAAGGGACATAAAGGAAAGAATAAACAAATGGGACCTGATCAAAATAAAGAGCTTCTGTGGGGCTAAAGAAAATATTATTAAAATAAAAAGAGAACCAACCATGTGGGAAAACATATTTGCCAATGATACCTCAGACAAGGGTCTGATCTCCAAAATATATAAAGAATTCATACGACTCCACTCCAGGAAGACCAAAAACCCAATTAAAAAATGGGCAATAGACATGAACAGACACTTCTCGAAAAAGGACATACAGAGGGCTCAGAGACATATGAAAAGATGTTCAACATCATTAGCCATCAGAGAGATGCAAATTAAAACCACAATGAGATACCACCTCACACCAGTCAGAATGACCATCATCAACAAAGCAACAGATAACTGTTGGAGGGGATGTGGAGAAAAGGGAACCCAACTGCACTGTTGGTAGGAATGCAGACTGGTACAGCCACTGTGGAGAACAGTATGGAACTTCCTCAGAAAAATGAAAATGGAACTGCCTTTCGACCCAGTAATTCCACTGGGATTATACCCTAAGAACCCTGAAACACCAATCCAAAAGGACCTATGCACTCCAATGTTCATAGCAGCACAATTCATAATAGCCAAATGCTGGAAACAACCTAAGTACCCATCCACAAATGAATGGATCAAGAAACTATGGTACATTTACACAATGGAATTCTACGCAGCAGAAAGGAAGAAGGAGCTTATACCCTTTGCAACAGCATGGATGGAACTGGAGAGCATTATGCTAAGTGAAGTAAGCCAGGCAGTGAGGGACAAATACCATATGATCTCACCTTTAACCAGAACATAATCAACAAAAACAGAAAGCAAGAAAAAGATAACCAGAGACACTGAAAGTCAGAACAGTCTGACAGGGGCCAGGGGGAGGGTAAAGGGGACAATGGGAGAAGGGTTTACAGGAGCCACTATGGAGGACACATGGACAGAGCCAAGGGGGAGAAGGGAGGCGGGGGAAGGAGGTGAGGTTGGAGGGAGAAGGGGGGGAGGGGAGATGAAGCAGATAACTGTAATTGAACAACAATAAAGTAATTATTTTAAAAAAAGTGGAAGAAAGCACATCCTTTTTAATCATATGCAGAACATTTAAAAAAATCTGATGACATACTAGGCAACAAATTTAGCGATAACAGCTTTCAGGAATGGCGACTTAGAATTATGTAACTGTGGCAGAATGTGGACTGGCCAGTGCATCACTTCAGGCATCAAAATGTGGAAGGGGCGAACGCTGATAAATCAAGCATAATAGAATTCTATAGCTGTTACAGTGTTACATTGATCCCCGCAGATAGATGACCACAAAGCTGAGTGCAATCAATGAACCTCTGAAAATGAAGTGTGAGAGCCAAAGAATATTTTGGTGGTTCACAGGCACCCTCCTCTCTTGCAATGACCAGGCAGGAAAAGCTGAAGTTCAAGTTCCATGAATGAGGTTCAAAGGTAGTTCAGTGCTTAATCGAGGAAGTTCTATTATGCCAGGTTGCAACCAGAGTTGGGAAAACCTAAAGATTTGACACATGTCATGGGAAATCGGCATGGGTGTCTCCAATGATTTTCGCTCCCAAGAATCTCGAAACCTTCTGAAACTGCACAAGTGGCCAGTGTGTCCCATTAAGAGCAGGAAAACTATACGAAAGGTACCACATAAGAACCTTCACTCCACTCCTGGACACCAGGACTACACACAGGCTTCAGTCACAACAAAACCCACCCCGGGACACACTGGGCCTGAGAAGGACAAAGGAACTGTGTCACAAAGCAGCCCGGAGCTGTCAAACATCAAGCAGGAAACCTCTGCGAGACATACAGTTTGATAGAGGGCTATGAAGAATGGACAGAGGGTTCAGTGGGAGAATAATTTGGGAAAAGAAGACGGGGTTGAGGGGTTCAAAAATGGTTTCATTCAGGAAAAGACACTTTAAGGATGTCTCAGGAAAGAATAACAATTAATCAGCTGAAAAACAGTGAAAAACACATCAGATGGGGAGAAGGGCATGTTCTGACATGATTTAAGCCAGGGGAGACATCATAAGTTTTACATTTTAAAAGTTCACTTTTTTATTGTCCACATTGCATGTGGTTGGAAATCTTCGTGTCAGCCTCAAAGCCAGGAAAGCATGATTTCAGGCATCCATCCTATTAGCTGCTATAAGACTAAAGCTGGTGGTGCCAGAATTGCTGCTCTTTAGTGTAGAATCATAACACTTACATATGACTTTTCTCAAGGTCGTAACACTTTAGTTTTGACTTTTGTCAAAGCATTTGTCAAAGCATAACTAAATGGAGAGTGATTGTGACTTTGAAGTCATCACGTGTGCAACCTTGCTACGTCAGCTTCTGATCCTGACCTGGAAAAGGGCCAGAGGTATGGTGTGGCTGGCTTCTGTGACCTCCCAAAATCAGTCATAAACTTGGAATTCCTCAAAGACATACACTGTATTTCCCCAGGGACAATCACGTTAAGTCAACCCTAACAACAACTTGTTTAATCAAAGAAGGAATAAACAAATGAAAGAAAGAAAAAAGTCAAAATGAAGTTGTATGTCTGTCTTGGGATTTAAGCTTTGGAAGGTTTTTTTCCCCTGGATGGGCCTTGTTTAATTGATCCCTCTAAGGGCTAGGAGGACATTACATGACAACAAGGGACAGAATCTGTTTAAGGGACTTGCAAATGACTGTTCAGTGCCTACTGAAAAGAGTATACAACATTCAAGTATTACCCAAACTAGTTTTGACCGTTTAATGACAAAATTTCCTTTTGTGGAAATCCAATCAGCTTTGCAGCTCTACTTCTCATTTGTGGCAAAGGCAGTCTTAATTAAAAGATTGTTTTCCCCACAACTGAGTGACAGTGAGAATAGCGTTTTACCCCTTTCTTATCATCCCTGGGGCAGAGACTAAGAGCACAGGAAGCTCACGTGTTATGGATTCAATGAAGGGCCCCTCTCTGTTTCTACATAACAACATAAAATTGGAAACAAACATTAAATGTTTCAAATATTGCTAGGTGAGAAATTACTCTTTCTTTTTCTCCATGTGATAATTAATGACATGACTCGAGGACATAGAAAATATGCACAAATACTTGATCACTTAGTTTTCCATAATAAAAAAGTGAATCATACTATGTTTATAAACAAAGTATCATAGCATTTAGGGGCCTAAAGGGGAAATTTAACAAAAGTCTAGACAAAGAGTGGTCTGTGGCTGAAAACTCTACTGACACCATCAAGTGAGACTTCAGGGAAGTTCCATGTCGTTCTCTGGTCACCAACATTCTGATGAGCATGTGGAAAAATACCAAAGAAGTTCTGTTTTGAATAATAACCTGTGTGAGTCCAGGACGTAGAACTAGTGTGGTCTCCCCAAAATGACTGCACGTATTTAGTCATTCATGGAACAGGTTTTCACTCCAGAAATAAAATCTCCTCCATTTGTTGGTCTCTTCAAACTTTACCCTATTCAAGGGCCTTCAGATCCACCTGGAGTTACAATCATTTTGAAGAATAATTCTACAGCAGCTATTAAAATGTATAAGCACTTACACTCCATACCATCAGGCTGACTTTGAGGAACCTATCATACAGAAATAGAACATTAGTACATAAGGACACATGAAACTAGGTCTTTATTGGAGCTTGGGCTTAGTGACAATTCAGTAATGACCTGGATGATCATAATAGAGGAACTGATAAGTAATTGTTTTATATGTTATGAAAATGTATATACCTCTGAGAAATGAGTGATAATAGTACAGGATCAAAAGGGAGCCCTAATATATTACTGGACTTCAAAAACTCAACCAATTAAACGTACTCATGCTAAGAATTGCAAACTTTTCACCATTTATTAAATGTAAAAGAGTTCAGTCAGACAGTGACCAAATAAATGTTTCCTGGCTTCCCAGCACCATCAGAGAGGGTGTAAGTCTACTTTTCTTCGCCATAACTTCATCAAAGCTCTTTTCATCTCGCTGTTTCGCAAGCTGTAGATCAGTGGATTCAGCAGAGGTGTAAGCAGCGTGTAAGCCAATGACATCAGTTTCTTGGTTTCTGGGGAGTAGCCAGATTTGGGTTGTAAATAGGTCATACTGGCTGTACCATAGGAGAGGGTCACAGACGTGAGATGGGAGGCACAGGTGGAAAACGCCTTCTGCCTCCCAGTGGTGGATGGCATCTTCAGGATGGCAAAGAGGATTCGAATGTAAGACAAGAGTATCAAAGAGAAAGGAGCCATGACAACTAAAACGGTGCCAGTGAATGCATAGATTTCAAACCAGAATGTGTCTGCACACGCAAGCGCTAACACAGGGGGAGTCTCACAGAAGAGATGATTGATTTCACTGGGGCCACAGAAGGGAAAACTAAACACCCATGTTGTCTGCACTGTAGCCACCGTGATTCCTGAGACCCATGAGAACATTACTAATTTCATGAAAACACTGTTGTTCATAATCATTGGGTAGCTCAGAGGATGACAGATTGCAGCAAATCTGTCATAAGCCATTGCCCCCAGGAGAAAGCATTCGGTCGCACCAGAAAGAAGAAGGAAATACATTTGTGCAAAACAGCCTGAGAGAGTAATTGTCGTTTTCTCAATGGACAGAATCACCAGCATTTCCGGTGTAACGACTGCACTGAAACTCACATCCACCGCAGACAAGTTCAGCAGGAACAGATACATGGGAATGTGGAGGCTCTGTTCCAGGGAGATGATGACTATGATCATGGCATTTCCTATCAGGGTCACCAGGTAAACAACCAAGAAAACCCCAAAGAGCTGCCCTTGGAGTTCGGGAAAGTTTGAAAAGCCCAAGAGGATGAATTCAGCCACTAAGCTTTGATTTTGCCTTTTCATTTCAGTAGTAGAGCTTGTTTCACATTTATGGACACAGTATATGAGTTATGAAGTCAACATCCAATAGCTGAGTCAGTGTGTACACTT
>PVJI01033026.1:0-11650 GCA_004026765.1 Micronycteris hirsuta
TGCGTTTTGTTTCATTTCCTCCCCTGGTCTCATGCTGCACGTAGGTTCCTGGAGCTCCTTTGGAGGAAGTGTTCAACTCTTTCTGAGAATCAACAGCAGTACAGGGCTGAATCCCAGGTGTTGCTAAACCTGCATCTGCTGCTTTCACAGAGCCCTGCTCTTTCAAGACTTCCACCTTCTGGCTGAGCTCATTCCTTTCTACCTGCAGAGCTTAAACAGACTGTCTAATTTGTGTACAAGTTTTCTCGCCAACACAGGTCCTCACTTCTCTGTGATAAATGTCTAGTAGGAGTTAAACTGCTAGGTCATATGGTATATGTATATTTAACTTACATCTTTTCTCATGCTTACTTGCTATTCTCTTAAGTGAAATGTGTATTGAGGGACTTAACTCACTTTGTAATTGCATTGTTGGTTTTTTCCTGTTATACATTTTAGATTGATCAGATATATGGTTTGCAAATAATTCTCTCAGTAATTTATTCCTCTAAAATTTTTGGCAGGGTGTTTTTTCATTTTGATAAAGTCCAATATGTCAACTTTTCCTTTTAGGACTCTGTGCCTTGGGGTGAAGCTGATAACCTGTTGCTTAGCCCAAGACAATAAAAATTCGTCTATGATTTTATTTCTAAATTTTTCAGTAAGTTTTCATTTATTAAAGCTCTTAGGTATTTTATTTATTTGTTTATTTATCTTAGAGAGGGGTGAAGGGAGGGAGAAAGAGAGAGAAAGAAACATCAATGTGCGAAGGATACATCGATCAGCTGCCTCTTGCATGCCACTAACTGGGGAACCTGGCTGGCAATTCAGTCATGTGCTCTGACCAGGAATCAAACTGGAGGCCTTTTGGTTCACAGGCCCGCACTCAATCCACCGAGCCTCACCAGCCACGGCTATTTCTAAACTTTTTATAGTTTTACATCTTACATCTAAGTCCATGACACATTTTGAGTTAATTTTTATATAAGGTGTGCATTTTATGTCAAAGTTTGTTTTCTTGCCTTTGTGTGTCCAGTTACTCCAGCATCATTTCATCATTCTTTGAACAGACTATCCTTCCTTCCATTGAAATGCTTTTGCACCTTTGTCAAAAATCAGCTGGTTATATACTATGCCATCTTCATTACTCCTGTAAGTCTTGAAGTCAGGTAATGTGAGTCCTTCCACCTTTTTCTTCAAAATTGACTTAGCTTATTTAATTTTATAGATGGTCACTTTCATTTCCCCCCATTTTGTCTTCCACTTTATGCTAGAGAAGAAAGTTCTTGCATAAGCTCTTCCTTTTCTTGTTGCAACTCCTGTAAATGCTGTTGGTTTTGCACCAGTCTGTCCTCCAACCACTGTAGGAGAGGTCTGCTGACTGCTAATATCTGACTGCACAGATTCTTGGTAAACACTGAGCCATTATGGATCTTGGTTACTGAGTCCAGCTGTGTAAGACTGTGAATCCTTCTATATGCATCCTGTTCCTCTTGGCACAGAATCTTGGGCAGCTCAACTGCTGATTCAAGGCACACTTTACCAATGGTTACATGAGGGACAATATGGATTGGGATTTCAATTCTCTCATACTCTGAGTTCTTTTGAGCCTGAATGGATTGAAAGTAAGTGTAGACCACCCTGCCAGTTTTTGTGTTTTTATCTTCTATGAAACAGGAAAAAATAAGTCCTACAAAGCCTTGATCCATCATCTGGTACATGGCTTGTGTGCGGATATCAACATGTGAAGGCCAAACAGTTATATGAGGATGGGAATGATACCAGCCCACAATTCTCATGGGGCGACCTGTTAGTTCAGCCACCCTGTCTGCCTCTGTTGAGGCTGCAGATAGCTGCTCTGGAGAAATTTCAACTCGATCCTTCGTCTTATCAGAACGCTGCAAGATGATGACAGAATGAATGTGAACGGTGTCAACCTTTTCAGTAACCGTGCGTATTTTAGTTCTGGCACATGTAAACTTAGAGTCATTCTTTGCGTCATCATTTAACTCTCCTAAACACAGTCCCATCACCTCCTCCTTCTCTGTGCTCAGAGCATGGTTGAGACAAACTAGGAAAGCATCCGACTCAAGAAGAACCGCCTGCACCGCCATCTTGGTCCGACCCTGCTCATGTCCACCTTGGGCTCACTCCGGCCTGACCAACTCAGAGCTCCAGCCACTCCTTTACTCCTTAAATCAGGTACTGTGCTCTACTCAGCTTTATATACCTGAAATACAAAGAATGGTAGATTATCCACTAATTCTTGGAATACTTTAGGAAACCTTACTCACCAATTTAAAACTCTCCACCAAATCAGTGGTTCTCAATTCTGACTGACTGTGTACCACACAGGGATTGTTGGACAGATTAAATATGACATACTGTGTCTACTCAAAAGGAACATTATACTGCTATTAAAGTAATAATTAGGGGAAAGTATGTAGCAACATGAGGAAGTGTGTACAGTCAAGAGTAAAAAGATACCAAAATATGTGCATTATGTTTATAACTAAGCAAAGGGTACTTATCATCAAAGCCCAGAACAGAATAAACAAAACAGACACTGGATGACAAGTTAGGATGCCAAATCCTTTTTTGTTACTAACCAACTGTTTAGTGTAAACTTGGCATTCACTCCAAATTTACAACTGGATGCACAGTCAGGGTATAGTTTAAACTTCTTTGGAGATTATTAGATGGCACCACCTACTGTTCCTATTCAGTAACAGAAAAAAACAAAAATCAACCAACCAACCAACCAACCAACCAACCAAGCAAACAAAAACCTGAAAGAATTCTGATAGCTTAACAGACTCAACTGTACAGTTTGAAAAAAATACAGATGTTTCTGGGTCCTAACCCAGGCCCACATAAAAGCCCTTTGAGTTGTGCCTGGACAATCACATGTTGAAAGAGAAAATAATGCCCATGTGATACACAGAATTGAGAACTGCTAATTTGGTGGACACATCTCCACTATGGTACAGCCATAAAATCAAACAAGCTTATTTTGTGACATGAAAGTAGTTTAGATTGTAATATATCATAAAAATCCGCATCACTTCAGAAGCAAAATTGGGTAAATGGGAAGCAGCAGCAGTAAAACTGGGAATGGGAATGTGGATATAATATGAACATATGTGTATATGTTGGTATGTAGAGAGATGTGTTATTACAGAATATACCATGTTTAGCTATCAACTATAAGGAAAAACAATCCCTTTATTTGCATGCCTGCACATGAAAGACAATTACTAAGCTACGAAGCTAACTCCTGCCTGATGATTGGGTCATATCTCACTTTAAAACTTAAAAGTTTTACTATTAAGCTCATAATAAACACAAACTATACATCAAGCATTTTAAAGATAGTGCATTTACATTCTTTAAAAAAATGAAATAGTTATAAACCTATTGAATATAAAAGTTTAATGAGAGTTTTACAAGATTTATTTTAATCTGTGGAATTGCTTTTCATAAGAAATTATATTTCCCCTCTTTTAAGAGAAAATGTTATTGTTTAAGATCAAATGAAAACACACTGAAAAGTATATCAAGGGTCTTCTAATAAAGAACAACTCTTAGGCTAAAATATCACTACACTATTAATGGTGGTCATGCAGCTTAAATATAATTCAAAACCTAATTTGGTCACATTCTTAATTTCCTCATCCCCATTTCCAAAGTTCAGTTTTTGCACTACGCAAAAATTCAAGTGAATAATGGGGCAATTTCTATGTAAAATTTGATATTTGTATTTCATAACTATAGAAAGAATTGTTCAAAGCCCATAAAGAAACACAAGATTTCGGACTTACGGTCAAGATGGAGGTATAGGTAAACATGCTTTGCCTCCTTGCACAACTACAGAAAAATTCACAACCACATCTCAAAACAAGTAACACCAAGAACAGTCAGAAGTCAAACTGTATTGAAGTCTAACAAACAAGGATTTAAAGAAGCCACATTCATCCAGACATGTCTGAGGGGCAGAGATGCAGAGACGGCAGAGATGGCAGAGAGGCACAGAGACCCAGTGTGGTGCAGAGAGGCAGTGAAGCAGGCGGTCCCATCTTCACATGTGGCAGATAAAAATTGGGAAGGATACCTCAGGAGTGAAGGACCCCAGTCCCAGGCCAGACACACAGCCCAGGGTTCCAGCGCCAGGAACATAAATCCCCATAACTTACAGCTGTAAAAACCAGTGGGGGTTGGAGCGGCAGGGGACTTGGTGGGAGGGGGCCACTGGTGGATTTTCAGGAGCCTCTGCTTAAAGGGCCCACATGGACTTAGAATTTATGCAGACCCACCACCTCTGGGATTCAGCACCAGGGCAACAGCTGGAAGGGCGACAGTCACATACAGAGAGTAAGTGAAGTGACTGGAAAAAGGGCATGTGCCAGGCAAACCTCCAGATGCCAGGCAGTGGCACTGTCCCCTCTCTGAGCCCTCCCACCAGACAGAGCCACACAGAGGTGCAGGTTGCCCCACCCTGGGCATAAATAAAATGTCAAAGGTTAAAGAGAAAGAGAAAATCTTAAAAGGAGCCAGAAAAAGCAGAGTTACCTACAAAGGAGTTCCCATAGATTCAGCTGATTTCTCAAAAGAAACCTGTAGGCAAGAAGGGGAAGGAAAGAAGTATTCAAAGTCATGAAAGACAAGGACCTACATCCAAGAATACTCTATCCAGCAAAGCTACCATTTATGATGGAAGGGCAGATCAAGTGCTCCCCAGATAAGGTCAGGTTAAAGGAGTTCCTCATCACCAAACTCTTATTATACGAAATGTTAAAGGGACTTATCTAAGAAAAAGAAGATCAAAAATATGAACAGTAAAATGACAACAAACTGACAACTATCAACAGTCGAACCTAAAAACAAAAACAAACTAACAAACAACTAGAAGAAGAACAGCATCACAGAAATGGAGATCACATGGAGGGTTATCAGCTGGGAGGGGAAGGGGGATAAAGGGGAAAAAAGGTGAGGGGATTAAAAAGCATCATTAGTAGGTACAAAGTAGACAGGCCGATGTTGAGGACAGTATGGTAAATGGAGAAAACAAAGAACTTATATGCACAACACAAGACATGAACTCAGGGGTGGGGCTGCTAGAGGGGATGGGGGTACTGGGCAGAGGGCAGAGGAAAAATTGGGACGACTGTAATGGCATAATTAATAAAATATATTTTAAAAAAAGGAACACGAGATTTGCTAATAAAAGGACACACCTTATACAACCCATTCCAGGATGTCCACAGAAATTACACACAAGGTAACTGTGAAATTCTATAGCTTAAAAAAATTTTTTAATAACATTTTCTAAATTCCACAGACTACTTTTAGAATTGGACCTAGACTAATTAAGGAAAAGGCAGGTGGAAGACTTCTTTCATAGAGATTATAGGGATCTAACAGTGTTTCATCTAACAACCCGGTGAACTGAGAATTTTGTTTTAGAGATTTGTGGTGTAGCCCATCAGACACCTGGACACAGGGAGATATGGCCAGATTGCTGGGCAAAGGGGAGGGTCCTAGGGCAGCACCGGAGAGGTTGTGTCCCTGGTAAAGGGTAAACAAGAGTGACATTGCCCCAGTAACCAATGTAGGGCAGCATCTGAGAACAGATTTCCCTAACCTTGGCAGAGGTGCTGTGGGCAGGGGCTCTTGCATGGAGTCTGCACAAGGCAGAGTGTGATGAAGGGAAAATCCCTCCTATCCCCTTCTGGTTCCTGATTTAAGGAGAAACCACAGGTCACACCAGTATGTGTATCTAAAGGTTAACATGATGGCAGAGGGCGGTGCTGACCTTCCAGTCTAATCTGAAAAAAGGAGATTTCAAGGAAGGGAGGGCAGAGACTTGCTGTTCTCTTTGTCTGGGATCCACAGACACATTCCCTGTATGACCGCAGAGAGGCTGGCAGAGGCTCTGGGTCCCCCGCATGGGAAGGTGCAGCTTGGGACCATGCGGATTCAAGGGAGGGAGCCCGAAGATCGAGAGCTGTCCGCTTAGCAGCCTTGGGCTCCAGAAGGACAGACAGATAAGAGTGGAGTGGGATTTCGGGGCTTGATTTTGGGTTTCAGCCTTTTGGGGGACAAACAGGTTTTGTCTATGCTTTCCCCTATCTCCCCAAGTTGTGCAACATTTTATTGAAGACCTTTTTCCTTCCCAACCAACCTTTCTCCTAGGCCTGTGTTTGATGGTGGGCAGCTGAACCCCACTTTTTTTCTCTAACAACATGACTAGGGACAGTTGGGAATACAAACAAACCCCTGTGATATCTTTTCAAACAATTCTTGATCACAAAAGCTTCAAAAAAAGGTTCTCTACAATTTCTGAAACTTGAAACATGTTCAATTTAGCCATAGGAGATGGCTCACATTTTAAGCATATTATTTTTAAAAGGCAGTAATCTGATTAAAAAAATCTACTAAAACATAAAATCATTAAGCATCTCACCTTTTAATATTAAACCACCTTATCTACATTCCCAAACACTTAATCCTAATATTTTATAAGATCCTTTAAAAAACAGATAGCAGTAATGAAAATAACAGAGGACTAGAAAACAAAGAACTGTATTCTAATTTGCCACTATTCTTAAGTAGCTATGTTATTGTGAACAAATGATTAATCGCTCTGAGCCTTAATATCGTCATTTGTAAAACGATGGACTACAATATTCCCTGCTCTATTTTTTTTAAGATTTTACTTATTTTTAGAGAGAGGGGAAGAGAGGGAAAAAGAGAGGGAGAGAAACAGCAATGTACAGTTGCCTCTCACAGGGCCCTCACTGGGGACCTGGCCCACAACCCAGGCACATGTCCTCACTGGGAATCGAACTGGCAACCCTTTGGTTTTCAGCCTGCACTCAATCCACTGAGCTATATACACCAGCCAGGAAACCCTGCTCTGTTCTTGCACTAAAATTCTCTAGTTGTGCTCTTGGTAAGAGAAAGGAACACACCATTTCCACCTTGATCCCTTGTGATTCTTTGATACTTGCATCATCAACCGATGATGAAGGTCTGACCATACACTGATTAGTAGGATACCACTAGGGTCTTTACAACTCCAAAGTTAAGTGAAAGGCCAGGGTTAATGCTGATTAATTATTCACAATGTACTTAAGTGCCACACATGACAGTCTCCATCCAGTAGGGACATGCATACTTCATCAGTAAAGGGGCATTAGGACTTCTGAGTCAGAAGCCTGGGATTTCAATCTAGCTGTACCACTTAACGTGTGTGGCCTCAGGACAGGTCTCTTAATCACACTGCCTCTCATTTTCCTCTTTTAGGAAATGCAGGATCAGGGGGAGAACAAATTTCACCAAGGATCTGACAATGCTTTTAAAACTTATAAAATATTAGATAATGTTCAGCATTATTTCTGCCATGAGCAAAACACCAATATTTATGTATAACCTTAATATAACTTTTGGTTTAGTTTTTAAATGTTTATTTTTTATTGTGTTTTTAAGAGAAGTTAAGCTGACTTTTTTAAATTGAACTTTTAAATACTGAAACATATTTATTGTAAACATTCAAGCAATGCAGACGTACAGAATAAAATTAAAGTATCTTATACTTGCATCCCCACCTGTTCCCATCTACTTCCCCCTCCACAGAGATTTTTTTCTATGCACTCTTTCAGAGTTTTCCCTACATGCTTATATTTACAAGTCATTAAACCAAAATGCCTCTGTGTCTGTTGGTATTTATCATTTAACCATGTATAATGAGCAATTTCATGTCCATACGTACATGGATCTACCTCAATCACTTTACTACTGCACAGTATTCTTTACTAGACCAGAGTTTAACTGTTTCACTTTTGGTGAACATTTAATTTGCTTCTAATTCACTGCTGGAATAAATAACACCCAAACATTCTTCAACATATATTTCCACGCACATGTATTAGCCCCCAAGGTTAGGAACAAATTACTATAAACCTGATGGCTTGCAAACAACAGAAATTTATATCTCATAGTTCTGGAGCCCAGAAGTCTAAAACCAAGCTGTTGGCAGGGTTGGTTCTTTCTGGAGCTCTGAGAGAACTCCAGTTCATACCTCTCTTAGCTCTCTGCCTATCTTCTGTGTCTCAAATCTCCCTCTCCTTTCTCTTATAAAGACACCAGTGATTAATCTCGAGATTGTTACTACCTTAACTACACTGCAGAGACCCTTATTCCAAATAAAGTCATATTCTGTGGGTCTGGGTCAACATGTCCTGTGGTGCCATTTTTCAACCCACATATCAGATAGAGTAAAAAACTGTACTGCTAAAATGCCCTTCAAACAGCTGCAGTGATTTTCACTTTCACCAAAAGAATAAAGCGCTCTTTCCCCCACAACCTTGCCAACTTTTTAAAACTTTTTGCTAACTTGACATGTTAGGTAAAATATTATGTAACATCATTGCTTCTATTACATCTCCTTGATTTGTAGTAGGCTATTCCTCTTTTTATGTATTTGTTGACTATCTATACTACTTTAGTGAATTACCTATTCATACATTTTGTCATTTTTTAAGTGATATATCATTTTCTTCTCAGTCTTTAAGAATTCTTCAGTCTAGACAGACATGTGGCAGGCAGTACAAACAATGTTAGTATTTTTTCTATTATACATATTACCACAATTTCCTCCAAATCTGTCACTTATCTAACTTTTTATCTTTTGTTGAAAAAAATTTTAAATGTTTATTTACTCGAATCTATCAATTTTTTCCTTTATGGTCTCTGTGTTTCACTTAACATTTTTACTGGGTTGGCCAGAAAGTTCATTTTTTTGTTTTTTGTTTTTTCTGTCAGATAGCTCTAAGCGCAGATGGACAACTAGCACTTAGTTGTCTTTAACTTCATTTGAAACAATTTTGTTAGGTTATATTGTGACAGCTGTCATGTCAGTGTGTATTAAAAAAAAACACATATCAAAATTGGTGAATTTTTTGTAGCCATTTTAATATTAAAGACAGAAGAAAACATAAAACATTTTCAGCGTATTATGCTTTATTACTTCAAGAAAGGTAAAAATGCAACTGAAATGCTAAGAAGGATTTGTTCAGAGTATTCAGAAGATGCTGTGACTGATTGAATGTGTCGAAAGTGGTTTGTGAAGTTTTGTGCTGGACATTTATCACTAGATGGATGCTCCATGGGCAGGCAGCCCCATCAAAGCTGGTTGTGATCAAATCAAGATGTTAATTGAGATCAATATTATTCCATGTGACTGGTGAAAATTAAGTGTGTCTTTTATTTTACAGGAAAAAATAAACAAATTTTTTGGCCAACCCAATAGATTTTTAAGATTTTATATGCTATCACAAAGTAGGACAAATACAGACATGTGAGTCACAGAAAGCATATTCTACTTCGTCTGCACATGCCTTACAAATGAGAAGATACTGGAGGTGCCAGAGGATGCTCTAGGCTAAATGTGAAAATACAGGAAGGAAGGGCAGTAAAGTTGGAGAAGGTACAAGTGATTTAACAACCCATCAACTGCGGATATGCAGCAATGCTTTATGTACTTGAGAGGGAAGAGAAATGCAAGGCAAATGCATTTTTAGTCCTCCAGAAGTTCACAATTAAGACATAAGCAAAAACATTTTAAGCAACAGTTAAGCAGCAATAATTTTTCAAACAATTTGCAATGGGCTTCAAATCAATGGTGTCCATGAGATGACAGTACAATGTAAAACAGAATTCTGATTGGTTTCAAGAGATGGTGAGTACCAACCCTAATTTAAAAAAATTTAAGCATGTTCATCAAACTGTAGCAAACATGAGAAAAGCACACCTATGGTGATTACACAGCTCAATGAACTTCCACAAAGTACTGTAAACTCACCTGTGAAGCCAGCACTCAGCTCAAGAAAATGTACACGAGAGAACCAAGAAACTCCCTCCTACTTCCTTCTGGCCACTCCTTAAAAGCTACGATTAGTTTTGCCTATTTTTGTGTTTTATATAAATGGAGTAATATACTATGTACTTTTTTCTCTCCAAACATGTTTGTGACATTCATTCAAATCTTGTATGCAGTTGTAAAATGTTCCTTCCTTCTACTGCACAGTATTCCACTGTATAAGTAATCTAATACGTCATTTATCAATTATACCAATGACGAGGAGTTTGTGTAGTTCCTACTTCTGGGCTCTTGTGAAAAGTTTTGCAATGAACATTCTAGTACCTTGGAGTATCTCTGGGTGTGTAGTATCTTTTGGCTATGCACTAGGGGGAAGAACTGCTGGGTAACAGAGTGTACATTATGTTCAGCCTTAGTAAATACTGTCAAATGGTAGTTCTAAACAACAGTTATAAAGCTTCTTCAGCACTGTATGAGAGTTCCAGTTGTCCTACATTCTCATCAACACTATTGCCCCCTCCTCTTTCATTTCAGCCATTCTAGTGAGTATGTACCAAACACCACTATTTTGGATGATATGAAAGTTCAAAGAGTCCGCAAATTTCTCACAACAAAAGATCCAATAATGAAAAAAGAAAGCAGCCATTAATAAGAATATGGATATTAAAGGGTTGTTAAAAACTCATTTTCACTAATATAATGGTAGGGGAAAGTAAACATACTATTAGACAGACAAAAACACAGCTCAATCACAGAGCCAGCAAACAGTCCCTAAAAGTGGAGGAAAAAACATAAGAAAAGACAAAAGTAGGAAGCATGGCAAGTAAGTAGTGAATGTTCTGGTAATTATAACCTATAGGATGAGTTCTTTCACTAAGATATTACAGTCCACACTTTTCTGTAGAAACAATGGCTACTTTATTTCAGGGGTTGAATATCAATAAAATTTTTCTAAATAAAATACAGTGCATATTTTAGCAAAAACTTACAGAACAGCTTTTCTATGTAACACAGTGTAAAATTTCCTACCTGTACTAGGTGAGATACATTTCTTTAAGAAACGACAGTGTATAATTTGACCAGGGCATACATTTTTACTATAAAAACAAAAGTCAGAATCTGTAATACTACCTTCACATCTGTCTAATATCCAACTTAAAAGAAAAATACCAGACTTCCACTTAAGCTAGTAAAAAAAGAAAAATCCTGGTACAAAGGGAAAATACAAATTACCTTCGCTTGCAGATTACTAGAATAATGGCCTCACGTCATTCACAAGCTCCTAAAGAATGAGGACCATATCTTGTAATTGATCAAAGCCCTTCTGCACACATTTAGCCGAGTACTCTTAGCAGAACATTCAATAAGTCCTACTCACCAACATGTTAGAATCTGCAGCTACTTAGCAATTTATCACATATGCTGCTTCATGTAGCTGGTGAAAAGGGAGTAGATATTTATGTATTAAGTTCTGATGGACCTAGTTCAAATGCTCACTATTTATTTATTTTTAGATAGAGGGAAAGGGAGGGACAAAGAGAGGTAGAGAAACATCGACCTCCAAGCGACACATCGACTGGTTTCCTCTTGCAAGCTCCAACTGGGGACCTGGCCCACAATCCAGGCGTGCGCCCCGACCATGAATCGAAGCAGCAATGCTTCAGTTCACAGGCCAGCACTCAATGCACTGAGCCACACCAGTCAGGGCAAAACGCTCATTTTGAATAAGCATTCATCCGCAGGCACAGATTTTAAAAGTCACATAAAACAAATGTTGCACAAAAACAGAAA
>PVJI01033027.1:0-11653 GCA_004026765.1 Micronycteris hirsuta
TTCCCGAATTCCATACCCACATCCCTGCCCGCTTGACATTTCCGTTGCACTCAGTGGTCTAACGGACATCTCAAATGCAACATGTCCACGGCCAGATCCTTAATCCACCCCACCCCCAGCCGCTCCCCTCCCACACTTTTCCATCTCAGGAAAGTCATCCATTCTTCTAGTCGCTCAAGTCAAAAAGCTCGGTGTCACCCTCCTCTTTACCTTTTAGCTGCGCCAGCGCTGCCTTTGAAGTATGTCATCTTAGGTAGAGGACAGCAGACCGTGTCCAATGGAATAAATTTCTCAAGCTCTCATCATACCTCTGATCTGCTCGTGCATTTCACCGACCAAACTCAGCCTAAAGGGCACTGGGCCACGTGCCAGGGGTGAACCCCCCCGCAGGAACACTTGTGTGCCAGGAAGGTGGGAACAGGGTCCTGCCCGTACGGGGCTTCTCTGTCGCTGGCCAGCGTTTCCACGCACGGCCAGGCGCTTGCTTATGACACCAGAGAAGCAAAAACTGTACAAGGCCACGGGACAAGTGCAAAGGCCTGCTGAGGTTTTTGTGGACGATTTCCTTGAAAGGGCAGGGCAGGCTTAGCTGCCTCCCCTCGCCCCTGTGAAGCTGGGCCACGGCCCCCAGCGCTGTGAACTAGGACTGCCTGCGGCAGTCACGGGTCCCCTTCAGAGCACCTACTGCCATCCTCACTTGGCACACTGCGTCTTCACTGGTGTGCAGTAGCTGCGGGAGGATTTTCACACGCTCCCCAAGTGCTCACAGGGCACTGTCAAGGCTGAGAGCCAGGAGGAGCTGTCTGCAGCAGACAGCGCCCAGGCCGAGGGCGCATCCGGACACTCTGAAGGTGGCTGAAGTCCATGGGTGTCTGGACGTGGACTCTTTTCTAGCCGTGTTCCGTGGGATAATTTCCCATTTTCTGATGGTTAGCCCTAGTGCTGCTAAGGCATAGTGATGGCAAGACCAGGAAAGAACACTGAGTTTAATTAAGCTGATTTCAAAACATGGTTAAAAAATCAGATTAGTTATTTACCATCATAGTTACAACTAAGTGTCTGTATGCACCATGAAGAGTGCAAGGGCTTGACAGGAGAACCCAGCCGTCCGCCTTTGTCAGAGCTGGCCGAGCCAGGCCGCGGCTGCGTTAGTGATTCTGGCAGAATCGGCGCATCCTCTCTCCCCGCAGGTTCCCACTCCGGGGGCTGCGCCTGAGTGACAGGAACAAATGTCATTGCAGCCACCATCTCAGCATGCACAGGACGCCTGCCTGTCATGCCGGTCTTGTCCCTTGCTGGGGTGTTGCAAAGCTTAATTAATGTTTGCAAAAACACTTGGAGAACCTTATGTAGAAATGACTGTGCACTTGCAGAAGATCACTGTGAGGGAGACGCAAGCGAAATTTACTGGGAGAGCAGGAGGGTTTCATGGGTAAATCCCATGCTTCCCTTTGAAAACTGTATCAGACAGAATTGACTTTTTAAGTGCCCAAGAATAAAGGGACTTATCTTAAGAATAATGGTCTATAAATCTAAAGTATTTTTAAGCTTCAAGGTTCAATTTAATTTTGTTTAAATGCGTAATCATAGTACAAACCTAGCCACCTGCATGAAAACCATTTGTTACAGAGATTAACATCTGTTCATATGATATCTGTGTCCTAACGCAGCTCCAGTGCGTAAGGACCCTTAGTTTTCTGTAAAATTCAACCAGCAAACACACCGCAGCCACCAAGACGGTAACTTGGTGAGGCCTTCCGAGCACCGCGTAGGTCTGAATGCCCGTGGGTGCTGCACGTGGTGTTTGTTAGATTACTTTTCACAAAGCCTGAGCAACATCAGCCACATCTTGCATTTTCTGTGTGTGTGTGTGTGTGTGTGTGTGTGTGTGTGTGTTCTGAAGCAGGACCTCTGAGCTGAAGTGGTTTACCTGATAACACAAGTTCATCAACATGTGACTTGTAGTCATGTCTTCCCCCCACCCCAGCCCATCTGCGGTATGATGATAATCTTATCCATCCGTTCTCATTTCAGGGCTAACGGATTAAGTGGAATCCTTATTCTGCCTAATTCACAGGAGCCAAGCTTTGCAAAGCCCAATTACTGGGTAGCCCAGATGCTCGAAGGCTAGGAGTCGAGCAGCCCGACTCGGGGCTGAGCTTGTTCACAGGTCCAAAGCAGCTTCCGCCTGCAGGTCCAAGCTGCGGGGGCCGGCGTCCAGCTCATGGGGACCAGCCCTGGCCAGGATGCGGGACGACACCTGGACTGCAGCGAGAACAGCTGGGTGGCTGCCACGACCCAGGGCTTGCCAATAGCTTCCTTTCCCCAGGAAGGGCTGCTGGTCTAAGACATTCCCGGGATGGCTCAGGGGCTGCTGCTGGGGGTGAGATCGAAGAGATAAGGTTCTCCAAGAAAACAAGACAAAACTAAGTTACACAGCATGACTTATTTGTTAATTAGAGGGAGAGAGAAATTGCACTGAATGATTGGATAGCTGCTTGACGTGACCATGCTGAATCCTCGGGACCACCCTCGGTTTCTCTCTGGCCCAGGCTCTGGGTCAGGGCTGGGCCTGGAGAAGCAGCCCAGGGCTGCCTAAGCGAGAGGATCCCTGTCTTCTTGTCCCTCATTACCTTTGTTTCTCCCTTTTCCTCTCTCATGCTTCCATTTCCTCTTTCCCAACATTTAGGCATCCCCCACCTGAGACTTTTTATAATTCCCGCCACATCTGTGCCCCTCGGTATTCTCAAGGGGCTCGTGTCTTAGTTCATTGATGAGCACACAAGGCCACTTGGTGTGACTGCATTAAGCACCGCCCAGGCACCCTTCTCAGGACCCAAGGTCACCTAAAAAGGTCACGACAAGACCTTCTCGGTGCCTAGCCTGCCAGGAAATCGCTCCACACTGATAGAACGGAGAAATTAAAAAAGAGCCCCTCTCTAGGCTATTCTAGAAGCTTCCCCTATTCATTACATGTTTTGTGTGAGCTGAAAACTGGGTTTGAAATTGCAGCTCAGGGCCCGTGGAAAGCCAGGCAGCTAATCAGTCACCGGAGGTTAACTCCGTGGGCCCCCACTGACCCCTGCCCCGTCCCTGGTGACATTGCTGGAGTTTCAGGCTCAAAAGGCAGGCCAACACCGCCACAGTCCTGACTGCTGTGTGACAAGTGGGAGTTCCTGATCTTTCCCTTACGTGCCACACACAATTCTGATCACTCGAATGCCTTTCCCATTTTACTCTCCACCCCTCCTAACCACTTCCGAAGCCTTGCTCTGGGACCCTCTTTACGTCCTTCTCGAAATCCTGCAGCTAGGATTTGGAGCTGACACTTAGCAAGCACCTACTTTAAGGTGATTTACGTGGCCTCTATTAATCTTCATAGCAACCTTGAGAAGCAGGTCTCAGGGTCTCTATTTTGCAGATGAGACATCAGTGCTGAATGTGACAGAGCTAGAGGCCCCCCCCATCCCTTCCTGTCCCCACGAATGTGCTTGCATGTTGCCAGTCACCGCATCCCAGCTTCGTGCCAGCGTTGCCTCGTGAGTCCTACCTCGATCTGTTCCTAGTGACCGAATCCCGTCCGCTGTGTCCACGACTTATTTTCAGTTTGGGGTCACCGTGACGATCGCATCCAGAGATGGCACACTGGTTGCATCTCAGCATCCATGCCAAACAGCAGGCAGACCCTGCCGGGTTCTCTGTGTCGAGACGCTGCTCCAGGGCTTGACCGGGAAGGAAGGCCTGCGAGACCCGCCTCCCCTGGGCTCGGGAGCAGGGTCGGGCTGCTTGAGCCTGCGCACTGGCCAGGCCAGGCGCCCCTTTTTTGGAAGCACGTGTGAGCGCACTCATTTCCCAGGCAGCGTCCACTCGCTCCGAATGTCTCGATTTAACCCCTGGGGGCATCCAACCTGTGCCCTGGGGCCGCATGTGGCCCAGGATGGCTGTGAGTGCCGCCCAACACAAAATCATACATTTACTTAAAACATCATAAGATTTTTTTTTGTGATTACATGTCACGATGTATTTAATGTGCGGCCCAAGGTAACTCTTCTTCTTCCAGTGTGGCCCAGAGACACCAGAAGGTTGGACCTCCCTCGACAGCAGTGGACTTCAGGGGTTCATCTTACATCTTTGGTATCTCAAGTTTTAAAATTGAGATAAAACTGTTTCATTGGTTGGCCAGAAATCAAGAACAGCGATTTTAAAAATGTATCCATGTTTTTAAAAGCACCAAAATAATCATTTTTCTTTCTTACGTTTAAGTAGGCTCCAGATACCAGTTTGCAAATGAGGCATCTAGTTAATATCTGAGGAGGCCACATTTTCTAATATCCATACAAAGAAAATAAAATCTTTTCCCCTGAAATTTTTTTTGGTGTAAGTATAGAGTGTGTTTGTCAGGGAGTGAAAACACACATATGTGATTACAATTAAATTGGTGATGTGTGTTCTCGGGTGGGGGGAACACAATTCTTTCTCACAAAAACTGTCTAACATCTAATTTAAGAGGATAAAGTTCTCAGAACTATTTCACCTTTGTGAGCTATTCATAATTTGAACATTTTATGCTTAGTATTTGCATATGATTCTTTGTAAAAAAATCTTGGTTCTGGAAACAAAAATGATCTCCAAATTATAGTGTTTTCTTTGAGAGTTTTGCTTTTCTCAAGCACCCCAACCAAAGGCAAATGAAGTAAGAGAGGCAGCCTCAAGAGAAAATTCATTTTAATTGCATTGATCCTATTTCGTAAGGTTAAATACAATGGTTCCCCAAGTTATATATCATTTGTATGGAGGTTAATGTTAAGTCAAGATCTAATTTCAACAGCTTCTTATAAAGTTATCTGACCTGTTCCCGCAGCTACATGATGACGCTTATTGTTCATTTGAATTCCAGTTCACAATGCCTTATTCCACTCATAAATAGTTGCATGCACTTTCAATTAATTGTGGGTCATAAGAGGAGAATGTGCTATGTAAGTAAAGAAACCTCCAAAGACTCCCATTTCTGAGCTATAGCAAATTGATAACACAAATAAAACGACTGTGATTGTTCTGAAGGTTTTGAAACAGGCCTCTGTGTTCTTTGGCACAAAACTGCACCAGCTGAGACTGAGAGAGAGAGAAGCAGTACAATGAAAGTAGGTCTTTGGGCCCCTGAATGTGTATGGGCAGGAAGCAAACTGAGAATACTTCCCAGATGCAAAAGTGGGCTAGTTATCTTAGGAACGGAAGGATGACAAGAGGGTGAACCTAAGAACCCAGAGTGCGTCACCTAGAGTCACATAAACCATTTTCCAGAGGCCCTGAGGCAAGAGACAGCACCATGGACCTGGCTGTGTTCAGGGTCGCTGTGACCGGTGCCTGTGGTGTCCCCTCCGGCTCCTTCTCTCATTGTGCACGTCTACTGCAGCACTTCTGGGCCTGCCCTGCCCTGTATGTTGCTTGTGTAGGGAGAGAGAGCTTGTCTCATTAGGGAACAAGTCTTTAAGTTGAGAGAAATCCTGTCCAAGTCACTGTAACCCCAGGGGTCTCATCCACACCTGGCCCTGGCTTGGGTAGCAAGATCCTGGACCTCAAACCTGAACTTGGTACTGTGGATGGATGAGACTTTCAGGAATTCTTGACAGAGGGCAACTGCATTTTGTAGGCGGGAGGAATGTATATACTTGTGGCCCGTGGGCCAACGGTGACAGTTTCAAAATATAGCCCCAAATTCTTTGTCACGTCTCCTCAAGAGATGAGGCTCTACAGATTCTAATCCCTGAACACTGCTATCTTTTATCTGTGTTCTCTTCAGTTTCTTTCATTAGGGCCTTATACTTTTCAGTACGCTGATTTTTTTTTTTACTGGTCCAATTTATTCCTAAGTATTTTATTGTTTTTGATGCTGTTGTAAATGAGACTGTTTTCTTTCTTTGTTTTTTGTATAAGTTGTTGTTAATCTATAGAAACACAGCTGATTTTTGTATATTGATTTTGTGTCCTGCAACTTTACTGAATCTGTTTATCTGTTCTCACAGTTTCTTTGGGTGGAGTCTTATGGATTTTCTCTATATAAGATCATGTCATATGCAGAGATCAACTTCTTTTCTGATTTGGGTGCCTTTTGTCACTTTGTCTTGCTTGACGGCTCTAGGGGACGTCCAGCCCTCCGTTGGATAGGAGTGTAGGACGGCACAGTTACCCTCGTCTTCTTCGTGATCTTAGAGGAAAAGCTTTCGACCTTCTGTCCTTGGGGATGATGTTAGCTGTGGGCTTGTCATAGACGGCCTTAGTTATACTGAGATACGTTCCTTTACCCAAGAGTTTTTATCACGGATGTTGAATTTTGTCAAATTCTTTTTCTGCCTCTATTGAGACAATTGTGTGATTTTTTAAATCTTTTACTCTATTAATGTGATTTATCACATTTTTTGATTCATGTAGGTTGAACCATCCTTGTATCCCAGGGATGACACATGTGATCGTGGTACATGATCCTCTTAATGGGTAGTTGGATTTGGTTTGCTAGTATCCTACTGAGTGTTTTCCCATCTGTATTCATCAGAGACATTGGTCTGAGTTTTATTGTCCTGCTGTGTTCTTATCTGGCTTTGCTGTCTGGGTAATGCTGGCCTGGGAAAATAATTTGGGGAGTGTTTCCTCAGGTTTAACTCTTCTATAAATATTTGGTTGAATTCACCATTAAAACAATCTGGTTTTGGGTGTCCTTCTGTGGCTGGCTTATCTCATGAAGCATGATGTCTTCCAGGGTTATCCATATTGAAGCATTTCACAGGTTTTCCTTCTTTTTTATGGGGACCAATATACCGCTGTGTGGAAATAGCACATGATTGCACTCGTGTGAATTATCTAGAAGAGTCAAACTCAGAGAAACACAAAGTAGAATGGCGGTCACCAGGGCCTGGGTGGAGAAGGAATGGGGATTTGCTGTTCGGTGGGTGTTGAGGGTCAGTCATTCAAGACAGAAGAGTTCTAGAGGATCCTGTGCTGCGCCATGCCTGTCGTGAACAACACCGTGTTGCAGACTCGAAATCTGTTAAGAGGACATTAAGAGGACAGACCTCATGTCATGTAATTTTTACCACAATACAAACAAACACATACCTAAATAAAATCAGTATTAAAAAAAGAATCATTAAGGCCCTCAGGCATGCATATGTATCTGGAGTTCAGATCGCCGTAAATAAGAGTCTCCCGCACACACTGTCCATGACTCCCCACGTCCTGTCCGAGCACACTGGATCCTCACTCCGGTTCCGATCACGCTATGGACGAGAATGACCACTGGAGCTTGTCCCCGGGTCATGAGGGACCGGAAGCCACAGCAGACAGCGTGTCTGAAGGAAGGCAGAGTCTGGCCCAAGTGGGCTCATCTGCACGCAGACATAGGAAGTCCTTGGGCAGAAGAAAGTAGACCTCACAGGGTTAACGGTGCACCGGGGACAGGTTCTAGCCACGTGCCCAGAACTCCTCAGCAGGAGCATCCGATGTCTCAGGAGGGGTAGGTGAGTCGGGAGGCACTGGGTAGCCATCTGCCAGGGAAGTCACAGGAAAATCCCTTCTGGCTCTGGAGCTCATTGACTCAGTGACTCAGTGACAATGCTTATCAATTTAATTGACAAATTATTCTATGTTAAGCACCGAAGTGTCAACAAGGACTCCCTTTACTCATTCTCTGCTCTATGATGAATGTCAGCTGTGACTGAGAATGTGGAAAAGCTGAATAAACCTTTTTTGGAGACCTCTGTGTGAGCAAGGACATGGTCCCCTGACCCTGGCCTTCTGTCCTCCACGGCTGGGGCCAGCTAACCTCCCACTTGGACAACGGGGCCCTTGTGCCTGTGAAGTATAGAAATCCACTCCAAGCCAGCGTAGGAAAATGGGGAGTTATCTTAAGTTAAAACAGCTACTTCAAAAAATTCAAGGCAGAAAGAGGATTCCTGACGGAATCCAGACTGGGAAGGCCCCCCCTCAGCTGCTGTTTCCCTCCACGCGGTCGTCTCTCTGTATCTCTCCATCTCCGTGGCCACGTGGTCTTTTTAGACTGTTAATCAACACCTCAGCTTCATTTTTCTCTCTGCAGATGAGCTTTCTTGGCTGCTGACATGCAGCGGCATCTTGCAGGTCTAAGTGCAAGCTTAGAGCCATTTCCAAACGTCTGAGTTCCTGACAGAGTCTTGACTGGCTGAGCTTGGATCAAGTGCCCACGCCTGCCCTGGGTGGTCAGGGTGGGGAGTAGAAATGTGGTCTCAAGATTTGTCTCCATAAGCAGGAGGTAGGTCTCAGAGAAAGAGAGCAGTTAACAAGCAGAGCAAATACTTAAATGGAGATTTACTACAATTACAAAGGACAAAAGAGTTGACTTAGGACATGAATTCTACATAGAAGTGAGTTGTGGGCTCATATGACTAGCTAGGTGGCTTGAAGCTCACAGAATTTAAAGTTGTGACTTAGCAAAGTTCCAATTTATAATATCACAAACTTTCAAGACCACTATTAATAAGTCAAGATTATGATTTTTAAACTCAGTAACAATGTCAGATATCCACTATAACTTTCTCTCCTAAACACCCCACCTATAAGAAATTAAAAAGAAAAGACAGAGAGTTCAATCCACAGTTCCTATGATAAAGCATTGATTTGTGGTCAAATAAAGTAAGCTAAGCCACTTACTTGAACATTTCAAATCTGTCCCCACAAAATGACCCAAAAATAATTGAAAAGCAACAGGAAAAAAATTGTTGACTGTGTTTTATCTTTTAAGTCTTTTTTAGAAAGCATTAGATAAACTTCGATATTTGACTTATAATCGATCACCCACCATGTCTCAGAGAAGCTTTCACCAGGAATTGCGACGCTCTCCCAGTGGGGTTAAAGTAGGTTCAGCGGCGGGGAAACAGGCCTTATGAGAAAATATTGTTTACTGCGCTCTACGGTCTCAGCTGATGTGATTTTTATACAACAAATCCAATTATCGGCATATCCACTCTGCTTACTGAGAGCTAATTTGAGCTAACATCATTTGATATGAGATTCCTTGAGAACTAAACACTTTGCTTCTTAGGTAAGTAAAACTCTTTTTGAGTTCAAAGGGATTTTGCCTACCTTAGCAACCACATCGTGGTTCCAGGCACATTACCCGACGTGATCTTCTTTGGCCCATTTTAGCTCCTCGAGGTCTGAAAGTTCGGGCAGACTATCTATATTCATGGAGAGGCGCACCACCCGTGAGAGGTTCCACGAACGTCTCTTTCCTTTGCCTCAACTGCTGAGGTAGTTTTAAAGAAAAATTTGGTTGGCACACTCCTGAGCAATCACACACTGTAATAGAGATAATAACTTAAAATGTATCAATATGCATTTAAAATCCTAGCACCTTTGTTATGTAAGTCCGTAGCGCTGGAAGGATGGACAGGTACGTGTGTTCCGGGCTCCCTCTACTGCACCAATAAAGCTCATTAACTGCACGTGGGGTCACGCAAGAGGGTAGCAAAGCTACAGCAAAGCGTTCAATTTCAACTTTAAGGAATTGATGAGATACACCCCACTGGCCCTTCCGATTCCCCCCAAATGAAAACACACGCTCCTCCTTACCTCCCCGAGGAGAGCAGGAACCGAGCTTTCTTCTCGGCAAGTCGAGGCTACGTTGTACTCAACAGATATACGCAGATTGACGTTTTTGATGATGTCTCAAGAAAGGTCGAGAGCAGCCCCCAAACTGAAGTTGGCTTCGAAGGGCAAGCGGAAACTCCAGACTCATTTGTTTTCATCAATATTTTGCTGCGCCCATGATACACGCGTGGTGATTGGATTCCGTCCACGCAGAGCAGCCTGTCTACACTCCTTGACGTCATGGGACCTGGCTGCGGGTTGACAGAGACTCACCTGACACACTTGTTCCCCTGCTTGCCATTATTCACCATGTCATTCCGGTTTGGGAAAGTAAAGCAAAGCTCACTTATTTGAGTTGTTAATTAATAATTCAGGTCATGTGATCATAATTAAATTTTTGGCCACCGAGCCTAGAACAGACTTATTAATGATGATCCATTAGGACCAGCTGGATTTCTTGACAACGGGATTGCTCCTCCTGGGTAGAACATTTCATTTGTTGAGTATGAAATTGGAAACCATGTTCCATTGGCCCTGTACAGAACTTACCGGTCACCTGTCAGGACAGCAGCAGGTGGCTAGGTACCTGCAATCAATCTACTTACAGGACCAGAAGTTTCTGAAACCATTGATGGGGATCTACACAATTCCACCCTCACTCCAAACCACAGAGAGAAAACTCAGCCCCTGTCCCTTTGGTCCTGTCAGTAACTAGCTTCTGAGCAAAGAATCCCGAGGCTTTAAGTGCTTCTTTGCTCTGATGGCTGCAATGCCATGATGTGACAATGGCAGTGACTCAGTGACACGGGCAGAGTAGTTGAGTGGCTGCCCTGCTGGGGGGATGGCACGGAGGCCTGGCAGGTGTGTCCTCCCACCCCTCCTGCAGGAGTTGCCCTTGGCCCAGGCCAGCGGCAGTCTCTCAGGTCCCTGACTGCTGCTCTGGAGCTCCCTGCGGACCCACTGACGCTCCGGCCAGGGCACCGCAGCTCAGCTTCCCCCTCTGCCCCGCCTGCTTCCCCTCGGACACAGCGCTGTCCCGAGTTCCCCAGCGTAATCCCTGGACCCAAGCCTCTGCCCAGAGTCTGCTTCCCAGACATGCGCGCTACAGCACACAGCCATATCACAAGAGCTTCCCTGCAGACAAATATTGGACTTGGTCTGGGCTGATATTTTTGCGCCGTACGACTTACTCCACATTTCTTTGTGTCTTCCCGAGGAAGTAGATACTGTGGGCTTTTTAGGCACTTCATTATGGCTGCAGTATGGTGGGGGCTACCCTTTATCTGGGGTGCCCACACTTTCTCCATGCATATGTTTATAGCAGATACAACAAAACACGCATACCCTCAGTCCATGATTTCAAGGGCACAACTTGACCTTGGAATTCCTCAAGTCTTGCCCATGTCTATGCAGCATCCCTCCCTTCCCTCTGGTTCACTCTAAACCCAAGCAGCTCCCCTAAGGTATACTTTCGCTCCTGGTAGAGTTTGTATACTTCGTGTGCTTTAGGAACTTGGTTTTGGATACGCTGAGCTGGAGACGCTTCTAAGATATTCAATCAGAGATACCAAGTAGGCTACAGGACGGGGCAACTTGAACGTGGAGGAGAAACCTGGGTGTCGGCAAAATGCTGCTCTGTGAGCCTGTGGGAATGGGATGGGGTTATCCGGGGAGAGAGGAAACAGGGAGAAGTGAGTTTAGTGTGAGCTTGGAAATGTTTTGAAAAAATTTTTTTTTTCATTCTGTGGGTTGTCTTTTTCCTTTCTTCATGGGAGGGACGCTTTGAAGTCCAGCTTCTCTGTTTTTAATTGTGTGGTTTGTGCTTGTGGTGTCACGGGGGAGGGAGGAGAAAGTGAAGGTGGAGAAACACCATAGATTTGGCTGCAGGGAAGCCATCTGTGGCTTTGGAAGAAAGCTTACAGAGCGTTGGGGCCGGACTCCTGCTGGAGTCGGTGGGAAGGACTAGGAGCCCCTAGGCAGCTCCTGGGGCTGTGGTGCATGGGGCAGGGGAGAGAGAGAAAATGGCCTCTATGTG
>PVJI01033028.1:0-11642 GCA_004026765.1 Micronycteris hirsuta
AGCTCCAAAGGAGAGACCCCTGGTTTGCTGAAGGGCGAACTCGCCGCTCCCGGGTTAGCAGCCGGTCGGCGTGCCCCTGGCTGCCGCGCAGCCCGAGAGGATTCTGGGAGGCCGGCAGGAGAACACGCAGAAATCCGGGATTAGCGAGTCCTGGAGCCAGCCCCAGAAGCCTGCTGTAAATTTTGTCTCATCGTAATGTATATAAATATTATTCGTGTTCGGGACTATTAAGGGATTTCTTGAAAAGCCCCGGGCAGCGTGTCTCGCCAGCAGACGGATGGATGCGCCACATGAATGCCAAAACTTTCCATGTAGTGCAGTTACCAAATTTCCGCTACGGAGCGGTGGGAGGAAGGAAGGGAGCCTCTTCCCTGGCTTCCACCAGGAAGGAGCACACCAGGAAGGGTTAAAAATAAAAGAGGAATGAAAGCTGCCATGAACTAACCAACAGACAGGGTGGGGGCAGAGGGGGGAGGCAAATTGATGTTACCATGAAATCTTTCCGTTCGTTGGGATTCTTACGACGGCCAACAACAAAAACAAAAGCCTCACTAAACTGCTGGAAAAGCAAACGACATGTCCCGCATCTACCACTGCAAGGGTTTGGGGTCATGGTCACGTAGAAATAAGGCACCACATTAAAAACTCATTCTCCTCATTTTAGGGACAGGAAAAAAGCCCCATGTGTCAGCGGTTAAGACCCTCCCTCTCTGGACTCTTGCATCTATTAAATTCTGCTTTTAGGGTTTTTAACAAACATTTATTTTTCTTCTCGCCAGAAAGTTCTTTCACAACCTTGACCTCAGAGAAAACGTTTTTTAGAAGTGTGTGACAATAACTGCTTCGCTGGAAGAGAAGCTCAACCTCTTGACAGGGAACAAAAACACAGAAGAGGGACCCCTTAGCCACATCATTTTTAAAACTGGAAACAATTTTATCCCAAATCATTTCTGAAGGATAGAACTAGTCCGTGGATGTTCAAATGAGGTCACGCTTTCGAGTCACAACTCAGACTGGTTGAGGGACATCTCAGTTACTCCTGGGTCTCCCTGGTGACACCGCTGCTCCCTATGCAGTGAGGGGTCCCTTTCCTAATGGCGCACATCATCACGCATAAAGGCGCCCCGAACTGCTGCGGACTCCGGGGAAGAGCTCGTCGACTCCCAAAGCGCACCGCGGAGACACAGGGCCCGGAGCAGCGCTAGGGTTCCGGGCCGCACCAGGAGAGGAGGTGATTCCGTCAGACACCATCGGGGAGGGCAGGGAGGCCAGGGACCCCGGCTGTGTCAACTGAACCCCCAAGTGTCCTCCACAGAGCACTTAGCCACAGGTGAGCGGGTGCGAAATGCTCCTTCTGAGTGTCACACATAGCAGCCCTATCAGCCAGGTACTCGACTAGGTCCCACAGACAAGACGGCTCAGCCCACCTGGGTCCCCATCTGAGGGCAAGCAGTTAGAGTGCCAAGATGAACAAGCAAAGGGCTGGCAGGGCGGGTTTGCTAGGGGACGGGACTGCCAGCCAGCCTGCAGCCGGGTGAACCATGGAACTCCCACCCATTGGTTGAATTTCCCAGGTGGGACGGAAAGGTGGCCCATCCCCAGGGCCCTGAGTGACTCCTGCAGGAGCTCAGGGCAAGGCCAGGGAGCCCTGTAAAGTCACCTGCGATCTGTCCTCCCCTCCGTCCTCAAGTCCATGCTCCTCCCACACAGTCGGCCCAAGCACGGCACCGCTCACGGCGGGCAGAGTGGTGGGGAGCGCTGGCGCGTCTCGAGGGGCGCAGGCAGACCTGCTCGGTCTCATCGGGGTTTGCTGGGGGGCGTTCTCTATGTCCGTCAGCCAGGATGAAAGAGCAGGCTTACAGGAAAGGGCTTATATCCAAGGAAGAAAACGAAAATAAACCTGGTACAACATGTACACACACACACTCAAAAATATAGTAAAGCACAATTTTCTTAAAAGGAAGACAAGAAGAAACTGTCACATTTCTCGACATCCTGACACATGGCGGATGGAAAAGTGCCCGGAAACACTGCCTGGAAGTCCCGGGTGGAGAGGAGGACAATTTGCAAACAAACCGTGGCCATTGCGCCCCACCGGGTAGGCGTGGCCAAGGAAAGTTCAAGTGGCAACCCTGTATCTTAAATGTTCACAAAAGAAAATCGCATTTGCAACAACGTGTCTCTTCTCGGCAACAAGGGCAAACACGTGGGCGAACACATTCAACCAGGAGTAGCCAGAAAAGATACGTTTTCATGGTTGGGATCTGAAGTGACTGGAGTTCCTCTGTTGGAACCAAAAGTGTCCATCCCTTGAAAGGCCACCGTGAGAACCAGAGCTCCGGACACCCACCAGAGGCCCACGGAAGGAACTGGAATCGAGAACTCTCAGCAGGCAGGGAGAACATGGTGTGAGCCTATGCATTTGGGAAGGAGTGAGCCTGAAAGCTTGTGTTTCCTCCCAAGTTCGGTGACTATGAAGGAGCTGCTCCTCGCCGTCTTTGAAGGGGTTTTGAAGACCCAGTCTTTCTCACAGAAAGGCCCCCGCATATCATCTTCGTGTTAACATAGGAACGTCCTGCAATACGGGGTGGGAGGGTGTACGTGGAGGGGCAAGAAGTTCTGTACTTTCGCTCCTCGTCACTCCCCTCCTGTCACCTGGCCCCTCCCACCTTGCACACCTTCTGAGGTGACCCTGTGCTGCGGGACCGCTTCGGGGCATGCAGGAGCAGGCAGCCTCAGGGGAGAGGCCCCCAGGGCCATCGGCCATAAGCAGCAAGCTCATGTGCGGGTCACTTTCCCCCTGGTCCCGGGCCATTCCTGGGAGGCTTTCCTCAAACCTCAAGAAACTTCGACGTGCAAGGAAGTTTCAAGGTCCTCTCCCGCGTGCCTGTCCAGGACACTCTGCGACAAAAACCTAGGGGAGCCTTCAGGCAGCGACCTCAGAGAAAGTGCTGCCGTGGCTGCCTGAGAGCATCGGTCTTGACCAAGGCCCTCCTGACCCCCAGCAGGAATGCGTTTCCTACCGTTAGTTCTCCCCAGGCCTCACCCGGTGTCTGATTCTCGGGCGAGGCGGCTGCCTTCTTGCGTGCATCCAGCTCGCAAATACTCCCTCTGAGTTCCAAGGTGGTCAGTCTGGCCTCCCTCCCGATGCCTCATCCAGTCACAGCTCCAGCGACATGCAGACGTGGCGGTCCCCTCCCCTACTCCCACACCGCAGAGGTAGTGTGAACAGTGTGGGACGCAAGGGGACTGAGAGAATAGCACGGGTCTCCCTCGGCCAAGGCGGGACGCTTGGGTCTCTCTGAACGATCTTCCAAATAGCTACTGTCATCCCATCGGGCTCGCTCGTTCCGAGCTTCTCATCACCCCCAACTCCCGTCTTCCTTTCCACAGCCTGCCCTCGGAGTCCTTCCTAGGTGGATGCAGTTTGAGTCTGAACACAGGGTTCCTTATTAACCTAAAGTTACTATTCACTGAGCGTCTTCCATGTGCCCGGCAATATATTCAGTGTCTCATAGACACGATTTAACTTCCCAGCCATGACACGGGGTCAGCTTCATCATCCTCGTTTGCAGACGACCACGTGGAGGCATGCAGATGTAACAGATGTCCAGAGCTGCTAACTGCCCGACTGGACAATTGTTCGGCTGTCAGCCGGCACTTCAAACTGAGGTCTGTCTGTCTGTCTGTCTGTGTGTCGGCCACTGTCTCCGCGCCCACTCTGTTCCAGCCACGCTCCGCTGCCTGAAGGAAAAGGCTAGAGTTCTTCTCATGACGCTCTTCTTCTGAAGTCCGCATCGTCAGGAAACCTCACACCGCAGGTCCTGGCTTGCCCTTCTCCTCCCTCAAGTGTACCGTGTACACGAACGGAAGGACAAAACCCCACCAAACGTGACCTTCCGGAAAAGGGTCACGCATCCAGGTGACATTAAGGAGGTCACATGGGCCCCACTGAGCCTACTTTATTTGTTGAGCTACGGCAAATAGAGCCTTCGAGGACATTTTTCCAGCCCAAATTCCAAGGCGGAGACCTGTTGGCTTTATCAGCAGGGGTCTGCGCTCAGTTGAAACCAGTGGCAGCTCCCGCCATGGACACGTTCTGTGGAGCAAATGTGACTGTACGTACACCAGTGGCTGTGCTATCGGGGAGACGGACCGGGGAGACCCAGGGAGCCTCAGTGAGCCGTAGAACCTTTCCACCCACACGAGCCTCATTCACAAGATTGGACGGCCAGGGTGCACGCCCGCCACCGACCCGGGCGTCTTCGCAAGACTGAAAACAGGGTCCAGGAGGAGAAGGAGAAACGCCTGCACCTTCCTCTTGGCCGGGCACAGAAAGCGATAAGGTCCAGGCTCTCGGAACAGTCAGCTCGAAGGACAGCCTCGCCATCTGCCACCCGTGGGAAGCCCCGAAGTTTAGGGACGCATCCTGATGGCTCCTGTGCGCACTGGTGGACGTTTCATTAGTGAGCAAAAGCGGTCACCAGGTCCAGACAGCACCGACGGGGCGGCTTCAGTCTCTGGGATCCCACAGGAAGAGAGAACGGGGCAGCCGAGGAGGCGGGGGGCGGGGGGGGGAGTTTTCATGGCACCATTATAAAATAAAAATTTCAAGAGCTAATTAGCGAGAGTAAGGAAAGAATGACTGTCGATGGGAAGAATGCAAAGCAGGCTTAGGACCGACGGGAAACTAACTGCTGGGTAGAGGCGGCTCACGGATCTTCCTCCGGCCGAGCCGCTGGTTTTGCTGACTGTGGGCTGTGGTGTTCTCCTTCCTTCACACATTTTCAGGAGCTTTACTGATCTGTAACTCACACACGATTCGCCCACCTGAAGTGTGCAAACTGATGGCTTTTCGTACTGTATTTCCGCCCAAGGGGAAGCCACCGCCTGGCCCCCAGCTCCCCTCCAGCCCTATGCGGTCACCGGTCCACTTGCTGTCCCTACAAACTTCCCTCTTCGGGACATTTCACCCGAACGGGACCCTTCGTGACGGGACCTTTGGGAGCTGGCTCTTTTCACTCAGCGTAACATTTTCAAGGTTCGTCCACCTTGTGACGTGTGTCTGCGCCTCATTTTCTTTCTCCAGTTTTGACTTTTGCGATCCACAGGTGGCAACATGAGCCCTGGCAGCCTCCCGATTCACATGTCAAGATGAAAACCACAGGAGCACCGGTGGGAAGTTGGTGAAGAGGTCCACTGAGACCTCAGAATCTTCACACAGCCCAGATGTATTTGAAGGAAGGAAAGATTTGAAACCTGTCAAATGAACTCAATGGTGCTATTCTCTGATATTAGGGGGAAAAGAATAGCTGTCTCATCTGTGGGCAAAGATGACCCTGTCCGTGACCCTCTGACCTACTCCCCAGATGGAGGAGGAAATACGCCGATGAGCTTGAGGTTTGCAGAAAGACCTGGAAAATGAACCTGAAGCTACGTCCAGGGCCGGGCTCCCAGACGGCGGTGAGGAAGCAGGAAATGAATCCAGTCAGAGAGTTGGAAGGGGCACTTCTTGCTCCTGTCATTTTTATAGAACAGAAGATTCTTTTTTAAAAAATGAAACTATTCTGCCGTGGCTGGTGTAGCTCAGTGGATTGAGCGCAAGCTGGGAACCAAGTGGTCCCGGTTCGATTCCCAGTCGGGGCACATGCCTGGGTTGCAGGCCAGGTCCCCAGTGAGGGCCATGTGAGAGGCAACCATGCATTGCTGTTTCTTCCTCTCTTTCTCCCTCCCTTCCCTTCTCTCTAAAAACAAATAAAAATAAAATCTTTTAAAAAAATGAAACTATTCTAATATACTCTAAAATTGGCCCCCAATTCTCTCTTCCAAACTCACTTTCAAACTGGGGAAAGACAGAGAAGTTTTAATGGGAGAAACATCCAGGAAAGGCGGGGGAACACTAGGGGTACTTCTGCACAACACTAGGGGGCGTGTTGAGGCGGTTTCTGTGTCCACTTCTTCACCAGGGGCACAGAGAGTGTCTCTCACATACCACTTACACCCCCTGGTCCTGCTTTTATTTTCATTTCATTTCATTTCATTTTTAGTGCTTCTCAGAAAAGAAGAAGAGGAAAACGAGGGGGAGAAGAAGGGGGAGAAGAAGAGAAATTCCCACAGAATGGGTGACTCTTTGTTTTTAAATTGATTTGAGAGAGAGAGGAAGGGGGGAGGGGAGAGAGACAGAGACATGGAGTTCTTGTTCCACTCGTTTATGCATTCACTGGTCGCCCCGCCTGGGGATCGAACCCACAACCTTGGCGTATGGGAATGGCATGCTAACGAACTGAGATACCCATCCAGGACCAGAATGGATGATTCTGTTGAAACCCTTCCCCAGTGTTGTGACCGCCAGGCATGGCCACATAAAAACACTAGTCACTTATTACTGCCTGTCACAGATGCTCAAATGGACTGGGTGGAAGAGAAAAAAAAAATACTCTTCACACACTTAAAAATTACTCCAAGTTATTTTAAATCGGGAACTGTTTGTATATTCCTTATAAGTTTATAAAACTCACGCTGCCCCTCCATGACTAACGAAAGTGGAATTGAGAGAGCATTCTATATTTGTAACTCGGCTGGTGGGTCGTGCTTCCAGCCTCTTTCCCCTCCCCGGGACTGGACACAGAGCCGTGTGAGCTCTGGTGGCCCCTGGCCGCGGCTGACTTCCTAACAAGGCAGGCCTGCGTCCCGGAGGGACACACCGGCGGCTCTTCTGTCCAAGTGGAGGCCGCGCTCCCAGGGAGAGGCGTCTGGCTCCGGGGTTTTGAGCGCATCCCTTACCACCGCCGTTAGGGCCCCGTTCTGAGCGCTTTACGGGCCTTCCTGGTGTGGACCAAGGTGTCGATGCCACCGACAGGTGCCTGCTGCGTGCACCCGTGCCGTCCAGTGCCGGCCGCACACGTCGCTTCTCACTGATGGGGGTAGAAATTGTTCGTCCAGAAGGTGCCACACCTCCACAAGCCCTGCAGAAGCCTACAGAAGCAGTTCTGTCTCTGTAACGTAAATGCGTCAACACGGCCGCTCGCAGGGAAACCGCTCTTCAGAGAGCAGCAGGCGAGGATGTGGATACAATTTTATCAGCGGTGGACCCGTTTACCAGGAGACAGTGATAGATGCATGAGGTACCCGTGGAGGTGGATTTTTACAGTATGTATGGCATGTGGCTTTGCACACATACACCTGTACACACAGATGCATCACAGCGACGCCCCCTCACGGGTCGTGAACAAATGATTATGAGCAGCTCATCCTGCCCTGACCAGTGGGGCTCGGTGGGCTGGGCGTCGTCCTGCAAAGCGAAAGGTCGCCGGTTCGGTCCCCAGTCAGGGTGCGTGCAGGAGGCAACTGATCAAGGTTACTCTCTCGCATGGATGTTTCTCTCCCGGTCTTTCTGTCTCCCTTCCCCTCTCTCTAGAAATAAAATCTTAAAAAAAAAAAAAAAAAGAAGAAGAAAAAGAACAGCCATCCAAAGCTGCCTCTTTGGGCAGATACACACCGCATCGAGGAACGCACAATTCTGCAAAGCACTTTTGGAATCCATGGTACATTCTTTGCTACAACCTCCAGAGTGGCATATCTTTGTGAAAAGAAGGAAAAAATAGCCTGTAGTCCCATTTTATATTTTTCTTTTCTAATGTCAGACGGGGAAATTAAATAGCTCGCTTCAATTCTGGGACGGATAGCGAGGAGCCGCCCCCACCCGACACACACACACACACACACATATTTCTTGACCTTTAAGTGTCTCTGAACATCTCTGGTCCATTTTCTTCTTGGGACCGTAGATTTTTACGATACACTTACATTTGTTTAAGCCCTTAAAGATGGACATGCTTTTTAAAAACAGCATCTTTGCATCGTGCCTTGAAAGTATTCGTTTCAGGTGATGTGGGAGAAAAAAAATACCTGTTTCCCGCCTTCTTTTGGTAATTAAGGAGAAAGATGAATAGCGGTGACTGCCAGTCGGGAAACTTTAAGCCGTTTATTACCTTCCCCGCCTCTCCAGCCCTCTCCTCTTTGATCGTGTTACTTCCTGAATCACACTGTTAAACTGGTAAACATATATTTTAGAGGATAATGTCACATTATTCTTTTCCGTTATCTAATCTGATGGCTGGCCCCACTTCCTGAAGTTCAAGTATTTTTACTACTGTGGGGAAGCCACAAAAAGATCCAGCAACTTTCAAAGCATAGCCAGCTCTGTTATCGGGACAGGAAGAGGAACAGGGTGTCCCAGCCGGTCAGACGTTCTGGTTAACAGAATTAGCACACACACCTTCACAGAGGCGGTTTTTGGGGGACTGGACCGTGGAACAGCTACCCCCGCAACGGTTCAATACAGTCCCCCCTGTCTGATGATTCCCAAGCGCCTCGGATGCAGAGGGTTCGCTGTCCTTCCGGAGATTCCCACTAACACAAAAGCTGGACTCGCCATTCCTGCAGAATTCTGTCAGTTCACACCGGATCCTGTTTCTGCGTTTGTGGGTGATGGACAGAGAGGCGGGGCATTGTACTTGATAAGCACGCCATCGACTCTGCCAGAACACATTAAAAGTGCTGAGATGCTGTCTCAGCCACAGGGAGCTAATCACATGGGAGACTATCACTTTCTTCATCCTGACTACGAAAATACCCCAACTCCGCACTTGGGAGAGGCTGGCTGAAGGAACCCTAAGTTGAAGACCCCCTTTTCCTTTCTCACCCCAATCTCTGAGTTTCTTTTAGTTTGTTTTTGTAAATGATAGATAAAATTGGGTTCAAATGAAATGTCAACTGAGACGTCTCATGCGTGAAACGCTAGTTTAAAAAGTGTGCTTCAGTTTTAAATGTCTGATGTAGCTGGGCTCACCGTCTGCTTTTTTCTATTACTTAGGACACATCGGAGAGGAAATTTTTATTTGTACTCTGAACATCTAGCACTATTTCTGATTTCAGGTGCTCATTTGTTTCATGGAGTATTATCCATATGAGAAAGTGAATTATCCGACAAGGTCTAAGAAAGCTGGAACTTGAAGCAAAATGTGATGAAGTCTGTGGTTATCTCTGAGAAGCAGGGTGGACAATGCAAAGGCCTGCCCTTCAGATGCTGCCACCGAGTTACCCTGGCAACCCTGGCACCGTGGCCTTCCCGCTGTGGGCCGGGGGGGGGAGACCCAATGCGCAGCCAGCCTGGCCGGAGTGGGGACATACAGGTGAGTTTCTCTGCCCTTCCTGTCTGAGCAATCTTTCCTCCGCCCCACTCCCCTGTTTTTACTTTGACCCCCAAACATTATCTGCTACCTCCTACAGCCTGAGTTTCAGGATTCAAAGGAATTTGCTTGGAAAGATCGAAAAACACTTAGGAAGACCTCGAGAAAAACAAGCAGGGCAGTCCTCTGCACTGCAAAGCACACGTGAGGCCTTGAACTTGGGAATTACAGCTACAGATCATCCTCTTGTGGCGTCCTTGGGCTGAAGACTGAAGCGATTTGCACAAAAGTCCAAAATCACAAAGGGGGCCCAACTGCTGGGAAGCCTCAGGGCACATGCCCATGAACTGCATGCGTTTGGGGTCAATACACCATAACTTCTAGAACCCACGGCTGTGCTTTCCAAGTCAACTTTCTGTAAACACTGTCAAACCTCAAACTAGCCAAGTCACTTAAAAAATAAAAATTGAAAAAGTGAAAAAAAAAAAAAAGGTAGGATCTCAAGCATTGATCTCATCTTCAAAAATCTTATCCAAACTCCTGCACTTAAACAAACTGAAAACAAGGATCTGAAAATGTTAAGGAGTAATCCTTTTTTTTTTCTTTTTTTTTCTTCCGAGGAGTAAGCTCCGTAGCAACCTGCTTGAATTTCACCTCAAAGCAAGAGTTGTCCCCTGAGTTCCAGGCACCCTCGTCCCCAGCAGGGGGCCCGGGAGGCCAGGGCGCAGGAGCACAATCTCCCTCAGGAAGTGTCTGTGTGGTGCTCACAGAGAGAACAACTGTGCATTGGCGCAGCGGGGGCCAGCCTCCAAGATGCTTGTTAAATGGGGAACGCTGCAGAGGGCGGGGCAGGGGGGGGCACCCAGTTTCCCTTTCACCCAGGAGAACCTCTCACCTAAGGCCCACGCCCCACCCCCGGTCTGGGCTTCACTGCTTGGTTTTGCCTGAGCCTGGAGCATCTCTGAAATGAGACAAATGCCCAGAGGGAGGAGTCATCGTTTTCTGCAACGGAAAGCAACCCAAGAACCTGGCACCCAGTGGAATGTCTTCTCTTCTTTTGGCAGATGAAGGAAGCCCGGGGAGCTGAAGCGGTGACAGCCACACCACGCGCAGGGGCAGTGCACCTGACCTGGGAGCCCGGGGCTCCTGTCACGCGGGGACGGGAAGGCCCCGCTCCCCGCAAAGAGAGGCACCTCTCCACCCTGAAAGCACAGGATGCCTTTCCATAAACAACCTGCAAATCTCCTTGGATACTGTTGGCAATTGCAAAATTGATCCTTGCCACCGCCCCCCACCATTTTCCAATTCTGAAACTGCCTCCCAACCACACGATCCCCCACACCACACACACTTCTTTCTCCCTGTCTCAGGAAAGCCTATCAGAGGCATTTGTACCCCAAACACACACCCTCACCTCCATCCACATAAACAGCGCCTCAGCTTTTCCCCAAGCCCACTTTCTGCTGAGGAAGAACTTCCTAAATTTCGCATTCTCAGCCCACGCCAGAGCTCGGCGGGGGCACGGAGATACATTTTGAACCTGTTGTTTCCATCCTCCTCCTCCCTCAGCGCTGCACGCCCACAGCTCCTCCCTCCCTAACCTCCATCCTTTGAAACTGCCGAACCCCCGGCAGAGGAAGCGCCTCGGGCTCCTCCTGAGCTGTCGTGCTCGAAATATCCGCTCGCCCAGGAGGTCCTGCAGAGGGCAGTTCCGACCGGAGCGCACGTTTAGGGAAAAGACGGTCTTCTTTCAAGACTCAATCTTTGGAATTCCTAAAAAGGGCATTCTGATTGAATTTCCTTAACGGACCTGTGCACACCCCACCCCATGCAGAACGCAGCAGCCACCTGTGCCCGTAGTCACTGCAGGGTTAGGAAACCGCCCTTCATGCCTCCTGCCCACAGAGGGTGCCTATCGCAACTCTCCTGCCCTGAGGCTTGCAAAACTCACAGGAAGTCCTCCACCACCTACATAGCAAACCCACGGCCAGAAAAATGAAGTGTAAACACGTTATATTAAATTAGCCAGGTGTTTATAAAAAAAAAAAAACATCATCCCAATCCAGTATTTTCAAACCCTGGCTGGCTTTCAAGTCCCCTGGTGCCTACGCGAGCAGAGGTATCGCGGACACGTGGCTCTGCCTCTCCACAAGGGGCAGGGTTTGTTTTTTTTCGTGAACACAAAGAATGGGTGAAGGAGCCCACATCTGACGCAGGCAGCTCCTTCCGCCACCTGGGGCTTCTGTCCTCCGTCCTGACGCTGGACACGGATGGGCATCGAACATATAAACCTACAGACGTAAAGAGAAATCGTTTTGCTTGGTCCTATACTGATTGCAGATATTGTTTAGAGAAGTAGCAATAAAAGTGAAGAAGCAGAAAGAACGGAAACAAGTGGGATATGTCACTGGGTCTCAGCTTACAGATTAAGACAGGTCAGCACGTGTTGCT
>PVJI01033029.1:0-11649 GCA_004026765.1 Micronycteris hirsuta
AGGATTGGAAATTAATTGAGTTGGTTAAAGAAAGAGAAACAAACCTGTTGCAAAGAGCACCGCAGAATACATCCCAAACGCAGGCTAGCATTAAAGGGATTACTCACTAGGTCACACATGCTCAGTTCCTTCTGAGAGTTCACTCTGCCTGTGCATCAGAAATACAGTGAGGAAGCTCTGGTCTTGGCATCCAGCTGGACAGGAGAAATGGGTCCTGCATTAGTTCTCTGATTGTGCTGGAACAAATCACCGGAAACTTAGAAGCCAAAACAGTGAGTTTATTGTCCTGCAGTTCTGGAGGTCAGAAGTCTGACACAGGGTCCTTGGATCAAAGCCAATGAGCCCCGTGTTTGTCACCATACTGAGATCATCTTCTGTGTCCCTTCTTAGAGTTTTAACATTTTTCTCCCTGGCAGTTTTTTTTGTGTATTCTCATTTGTTAGTTCCTATGTACTTTCTCCAGTTTGATTGTTTCCCAGTGTAGAATTTGTATGTTTAGAATTAGCCAGCTAGCTAATTAGACTCAGTTAGACTCATTAGACTCAGTTAGAGGATCTCAATTTTGTTGGCAGCTTCCAAATGATCATATTCTGAAGGCAGGTGAACCTTCTTCTCTCCATCAGGCCTGAACAGGGTGTTGACCTTGGCCACATCAATGTCGTAGAGCTTTCTCACAGTCTGTTGGGCCTGGTGCTTGTTGTCCTGGACACCCACAATGAACACCAGTGTGCCATTGTCTTCCATCTTCTTCACAGCTCACTTGGGGCTCAGGGGGACCCGATGATGGCAGAGTGGTCAAGCCTGTGCCTCCTGGGGGTAAATACTTAGGCTGCCTCCTGAGCCACAGTGTTAGACTGTGGAGAGGTCGGTGGCGAGCAGATCTTTTCTGTGGGTGGCAATTTATGCTTTTCAACTCTGCTTTCTTTGCCTTCAAAGCCTTTGCTTTGGCATTGGCTTTGGGAGGGGCGAGGGGCAGGAGCTTCCTTTTCCCTGTGGGCATCACATTCATGAAGAGGCTGTTTGTTTTTCTAACGATTAGTTATTATCATGAGTTTTTACTCGTGTAGCGAAATGCTATTGATTTTTATAAGTTGAATACTTAGCAACATTTATGAATTTTTCAATAATTGTAATGAAATTCATTCCAATAATTTGTGGACTCTTGGTTTTACACATATACGGTCATATTACGTCAAATAGTGCAAAAGTACCTGTTCTAATATTTAGGCTTCTCTCTCTCTTTTTTTTTCTCCTTTCCTTGTCACTTTAGCCAGAACCTCCAGGGATACTTAAATATTGAAACCATAGTTTCTCCATAACCAGAGACATTGAAGTTAAGAACAATCTAACAATAGCCAGAGGGGAGGAGGGATGGGACTATGGGGAGAAGGGTTTTCAGGAACCTCTATAGAGGACACATGGACAAACCAAAGGGGAGGATGGAGGTAGAGTAGGGATGTGGGTTTGGAGGGGGTACGGGGAGGGGAGGGGAGAGGATGCAGACAACTGTAATTGAACAACAATAAAGTAATATAAAAAAAAACAAAGCATCTTTGTAACTTTAAAAATCATCTTCTAAGAGTATAGTAATGTTTATCAATTTTAAAAGATGTAATAATTAATCAAAAGTTAAAAATAAAATATATTAATTAAAAAAAAAAAGAAACCATAGTTTCTCGACCTGAAATCGGTGTAGAACTAAGGCCCATCCCACTGACTATTTGTGTATTGCCTGTGAGCTGAGACATTTGCAATCAGCATGATATTTAGGAACACTACTTTCTATCCCAATGGAGAAAATTTAGAAAAGTTTTATTCAAAAGAGAATATCCTTTCCTATTAGTAATGCATCTGTATTTCCAAAAAAGTTATAGTCAGTGTTCTATTTTGAATTTTATCCAATAATGTAGAAATGTTCTTTCTCCGTTACTGTGTCAGTACCTACATAATACCTTAATTTTGCCTCTTGTCCTGCAAGATGTAAAATGCTGGTATTTCCCATCCAGTCCTACAGAGAAGGACTTTGCTGGCCCCTTCTCTGTACCGTGGCCTTTCTCCTGGCCACTCTTTTCTCTGGTTCTTTGGGCTGCACTGTCCCCCAAATACACGAGTTTGTCAAATTGAGCTCCTCAGAGCGCCTTCCATAAAATTAACATTAAAGTATCTAACTGTGAGATTCAGAAGACATTAATTTTTGAGGATCATTGCTTTTATTACATACAGTCTTCATCCTTTTCTCTGCAATTCCTTCCTGACTTATTGTCAGGAAGGAATACATTTGATAACCTGAATGTTCCTTAGAAGAGGAGCCCCATTTCTTCCCTGCCATCTTCTTACTTTTTTTAAAAGTATTTTTTAATAATTATGCTATTACAGTTTTCCCAAATTTTTCCCCTTTATCCCCCCTCCAGCCTGCCCCCCCAACTGTCCCCCACTCTACCCCACTCCCCTTAGTTCATGTCCATGGGTTTTACATATAAGTTCTTTGAGTCCTCTGTTTCCTATAGCATTTTTCTCTCTGCCCGTCTATTTTATGCCTACTAATTATGCTTCGTCTTCCCTGTACCTTTTCTCCACATTCCTCCCTTCCCCCTCCCCACTGAAATCCCTCTGTTTGATGTCAATTTCTCTGATTCTGTTCCTGTTCTAGTTGTTTGCTTAGTTTTTGTTGTTTTTCTTTTCTTTTAGGTTCATGTGTTGATAGTTGTGAGTTTGTTGTCATTTTACTGTTCATATTTTTGATCTCCTTCTTTTTCTTAGATAAGTCCCTTTAACATTTCATATAACAATGGTTTGGTGAGGATGAACTGCTTTAACTTGATCTTATCCAGGAAGCACTTCACCTGTCCTTCTATTTTAAATGAAAGCTTTGCTGGGTAGAGTAATCTTGGATGTAGATCCTTGCCTTTCATGACTTCAAATACTTCTTTTCCGCCCCTTCTTGCCTGCAAAGTTTCTTTTCAGAAATCAGATGACAGTCTAATGGGAACTCCTTTGTAGGTAACTCTCTCCTTTTCTCTGGCTGCTTCTGAGAGTTTCTCTTTATCTTTAATCTAGGGTAACTTAATGATGATGTGCCTTGGTGTATTCCTCTTTGGGTCCAAGTTCTTTGGGACTCTCTGGGCTTCCTGGACTTCCTGGAAGTATATTTCCTTTGCCAGATTGGGGAAATTTTCCCTCATTATTTTTTCAAATAAGTTTTCAATTTCTTGCTGTTCTTTTCTTTCTGGCACCCCTATAATTCTGATATTGGACCATTTCAGGTTGTCCTAGAGGCTTGCAAGAGTCCCTTCACTTTTTCGAATTCTTTTTTCATTTTCTTCTGGATGGTTGTTTATCTTTTTCTTTTGCTCCAAATACTTGCTTTGAGTCATGGCTTCCTTCCTGTCACTGCTGATTTCCTGAACATTCTGTTTACTTCACTTTGGGTATCCTTTATTTGTCTTTTTCATTTTTCGACCAAGCTCAGTGAGATCTGTGAGCATTTTGATTACCAGGGATTAAATTCTCCATCAGATAGGTTGGCAATCCCCTCATCATTTAGTTTTGAGGCTATACTCTGTTTTTTCATTTGGGCCATATTTCTTTGTCTTGGTGCAGCAGATAATTTGTAAGGGGGCGGGACCTTAGGTATTCACTGGGGCAACTCTTTGTTGTGCTGCTTCACTGCCTGTGGGGGAAGGGCCAGAGAGGGAACAATGCAGCTCCCCTGCTTATCCCTAGCACACTTTCTGTCTGACTCTTGTGTGAGACTGGGAGTATCTCCCACTGCGGCAACCCCATTATAGCCCACAGTCAGCTCTGAGTCTCCTAAGTCAGCCCCTGTGGTTCAACCAATGGCAGCCAGCCCTGCCCCCAAGGCGGCCACTTCCAGGTGGTTTTTCTGAGTCTATCCGCTTGGTCTGTCTGGTTATTCTGGTAGATTTTTTCTTTAATTCCTTGGTTGTTGGAGTTCCATGCAGTTTGACTTTCTAGAACATCTGGTTGTTTATTGATTTTTGATTGGCTGTTATCCTCCTTTTGGTTGTGTGAGAAAGTGAAGGGTTTCTACTACTCCTCCATCTGGGCGAGAACTCTCCTATTTTTAAAGATTTTATTTACTTATGTTTTGAGAAAGTGGAAGGAGGGAGAACATGAGGGAGAGAAACATGGATGTGAGAGAGAAACAGGAGTCAATTGCCTCTCATGTGCATCCCAACTGGGAATGGAACCTGCAACCCAGGCACATGCCCTGATCAGGAGTCAAACCACTGACCTTTTGCTTTGCGGGATAATATCCCAGCAACTGAGCCACACTGCTCAGGGCTCAGCAAATGTTTTTAAGTTGCCCTCTTACTGCGCCCCTTAAATGACTTGAGGTTGACCAGAGGAAACATAGATAAATGTCAAATAAACTTCCAGTGTAAATGTCAAACCAGGACATCCTGAGGTTATCTGGCATTTTAAGAGCAACAAGGGAGACTCGTGATCTCCCTTCCCAGCTTTGGAGACTCTGCCCACTGAGTCTCTGGTCCCAGGACACACTTGAGTTGAAACTGTCTGCCCTGGGAGCAGACCCATCAAGAAGATACCAGCCCTTGTCCTTTTTTAAAAAATAGTTATTTTATTGATGATGCTCTTATAGTTGTCCCATTTCCCCCCGTTTCTTCCCCTCTTCCCTGCACACGCCCTGCCTCTTGCATTCCCCTCCCCTTAGATTATGTCCATGCGTTGTACATATAAGTTCTTTGGCTTCTCCATTTCCTATACTATTCTTAACCTCCCCGTGTCTGTTTTCTACCTACCATTATGCTACTTATTCCCTGAAATTTTTCTCCTCTTCCATCCTCCCCTTACCTGCTGATAACCCTCCATGTGATCTCCATTTCCTTGATTCTCTTCTTGTTCTAGTTGTTTGCTTAGCTTGACAACTAAGTTTACTATTAGGTTTGATTTTTGAGGGTTGTGAGTTTGTTGTCATTTTTCTGTTCATATTTTTGACCTTCTTTTTTTACTTAGATAAGTCTATTTAACATTTCATATAATAAAGGCTTGGTGATGATGAACTCCTTTATCTTGACCTTATCCGGGAATCACTTCACCTGCCCTTCCATTCTACAGGATATTTGCTGGATAATCTTGGATGTAGATCCTTGCCTTTTATGACTTTTGAATACTTCTTTTCAGCCCTTTCTTACCTGTAAGTTTTCTTTTGAGAAATCAGATGATAGTCTAATGGGAACACCTTTGTAGGTTACTATCTCCTTTTCTCTGGCTGCTTTTGAGGTTCTCTCCTTCTCTTTAATCTTGGGTAGAGTAATTATGATGTGTCTTGGTGTGTGCTTCCTTGGGTCCAGCTTCTTGGGACTCTCTGAGCTTCCTGGACTTCCTCGAAGTCTATTTCCTTGGTCAGATTGGAAAAGTTCTCTATCATTTTTTTTTTCATATAAGTTTCCATTTCTTGCTGTTCCTGTTCTCCTTCTGGCACCCCTATGATTTCGATGTTGGAATGTGTAAAGTTGTCCTAACCCTCTCCTGAGTTTTTAATTCTTGTTTCTTCATTCTGTCTGGTTGAAAGTTTATTCTTCCTTCTGGTCTAAACTCTTGATTTGAGTCTCAGTTTCCTTCCCTTCACTGTTGGTTCCTTTTATTTCACTTTTCATAGCCTTCACTTTGTCCTCTATTTTGTGACCATACTCAACCATTTCTGTGAGCATCCTGATCACCAGTGGTTTGAACCGTGCATCTCATAGATTGGCTATCTCTTCATCACTTAGTTGTATATTTTCTGCAGCTTTGATCTCTTCTTTCATTTGGGCCGTCTATATTTGTCTCAACACAGCTGTTCCATTGTAAGGGGTGGAGCCTTAGGAACTCACTAGGGCGAAGCAAACCAGGTTGCTGCTCTGTGGTGCTGTATCTGTGGAGGGGTCTGACAGGGAACAATGAGACCTGCTAAGCTATCAGCCAGCTTTCAATCATTACCCCACTACCCACAAGCAAATTGGGCCCTTCTGGTGCTGATTTCTGGGTTTTGGGTTTGTGGACATTCTCAGACCCTGTGGGTCTCTCCAATGAACTCTTCTGTGAAGCTGGGAGTTTCTCCTGCCACTTCAAACCCCATAGGAGTTTTCAGTCAGAGGTTTGTAGTCTTTATTTCCCCTTTCTGGAGCCCTGGGCTGCACAGTCTGTCTCTCTCCCCAGTTGTTTCTCCCGGTTTATCTGCACGCAAATGTGGGACCAGGAGCTCCGCCAGCTGCCACCTCTACTGGTCTGAGAGCTGCCACTGCACCACAAGTCCTCTCCACCTCGCTGCCTGTTTCTGCCCCTCCTACTGGACTGGATGAATTTTTCTTCTTTCATTCCTTGATTATAGGACTTTTATACAGTTCAATTTTCTGGCAGTTCTGGTTGCTTTTTGTTTTTAAATATCTTGTTGTCCTTCTTTTTGGTATGCAAGGAGTCACATTGTGTCTATGTACACCTCCATTTTGGCTGGAAGTCAGACTGTACCAGTTGTATAGACCTGCCATGTGCCCCTAAAATGTGGTCCCACATTTGCGTGCATTCTATAGGTCTCTGCCACCCAAAAGATACCAGCTGTTTTTCTTGAAAGTTAGCTCCTCTGAAACATTGTTCTGATGCTCACAAACCTTTTATGATGGCTCTGATTGGCTCCTCCAAGAATATATGGTTGCTGGCTGACCCCCTGGTAAAGAAAGACAGAGGATGGGCATGCCGGGCTGGTTGAGGAGACCCCTGTCAGGGGAGAAGACCTGGTCAGCAGCACTGACAGTGATGCCCCAGCTGCCCAACTCACCACAGCCGCCTTCAGTTTCCCACGTGTCTCTTACGCCAGAGTCGTTCTGCACACAGTGTTCCTCAGACACCCGTGAGCACTGCCATCTCTGGACTCTGTGTGAAATACTCAGCCCCCAGATATTTGCATGTCTGGCACCCTCATGACATTCTGGTTCTTGTGTGTAACCTCACGCAGAGAACTCCTCTGAAGCCCAAGCATTAGGCACTGCTCTTCCCCCACCTTCTTTGGCCTCTCACATTTATCTTTTTATAACCTGGACCCACTTCCCAGAAGGTAAGTGCCATAAAACCAATGAGTTGATTTTGTTCCCTCAACAGCCAACACCTGAAACAGCTTAGCCCCATCAACACAGGCTCTCCATGTGCATTGGCTTAATCAGCGGGCTTCCCCGACCTGCACAGGAAAGCCGGGTGACTTGTTTGACCAGATCATGGGAGTGGAAGGTGCCCAGGTCACTTGCACCAGGATTTTCTAAAGCTCTCCAGGTGGTTCAAAAGTGCAGCCAAAGTTGAAACACATCCATGTATATGGGATGTGTTGGTTTTGCTACTTCTCTCTAAAGGTGAATCAAAGAACTGGAGCCATGAGGACAGGGGTGTCTGGAGTTGCCTAAACAGTGCTCTGGAGGTGGGTGGTTGCAGGTGGTTGATCACAGAATGGCCCAGGTACTCCGAGAGACTCCAGAGAATGGTCAGGGCCCCTTACAGGTGACCTCTTCAATGCCCCTGGTTTAGGGTTTATCTGCATTGTTTCGGGCACGTACCTAGGATGGGCAGTACTTGGAGACTGTGTACTCACACTTTGAGTACATCTGAGGGAGGCCTGTGTTCTCTTGGTGGCTGAACATGGGCATCAAACTGACTTCTTCTGGGTGCTGTCGGAGAGAGCCAGGTGTCCTGAGGCTGAGACTGAGTTGGCGCTAAGAGTCCATGGGACACATTGAGAGACCTTTATCAGAAAGCCTGGGACTTGTGCTGGCAGCCGCACACTCGCTGCTGGCAAGAGAATTGAGGTTGGTGCAGAGCATGAAGGAAAAGGCAGCCCAAGGACACTGCAGGGAAACGGGTAAGTATGAGGCCTTGTGGGCCTCCCCAAAGAGATGATTTTAGCATGTGAGTGTCTCCAGATATTCGCTGGAATTGCAAAGGTTCGCAGTAGGGCCTATAGGGGCCTGTGTTGACAGGACCTGCAGCCAGTGTGTGGTTTGTTAGAAGTAGTCCCCTAAATGAGTCTGGGACCATGAGCTTTTGCGTATCAGAACTCAGGGCCCATCTGGGTAAGTCTAGAATCTGAACCAGCGTCTGGTGGTGAACTAGGATCCATTGGATGAGAGTGGATGTTAAGGGAGTCCTCACTTAGACCCAGCTGACTGTACTGCCTTCAGGATCTTAGGAAGCAGCACCTCCCATGATAGCCCAGGGCCTGACCCTAGCCTGCTCTGTGGGGCCTCTGTCCGTGCAGGGCTGGAAGTCATTATCTCTGTCTCCCAAAGACTGGCATTTTCCTGATTAAGGTCAGAAATGAAAAATCACGTTCATAAAAATTAGAGGTTCCATGTACAAGTGCTACGTGCAAAGTTATTTCCTATTGTCAACAGTAGCTTTGCTGAGGTACAACCGACATTCAAATGCACATATTTAAAATCTACAACTCATCCTGACCAGTGTGGCTCAGTGGGTTAGGGGTTGCTCCATGGACTGAAGGTTCCTGGTTCAATTCCCAGTCCCTGCCCCTCTCCCTAAAAATAAAGAAATAAATAAGTCTTTAAGAAAAGTAAGGTATAAGCTTTGATAAGTTTCTGCAGGGAGATACCCATGAAACGATCAGCACAGTCAGGATAGTGAGTTTACCCATCATTGTCTGTACTTCCCTCTGTGCCTTTGTGATCCCTGCCTCCCTTCCACTGCCTCCCTCCCACTGGGCCACCCAAAGCCCCAGGCAACCACCAATCCACTTTCTGTGTCTAGAGTTTGCAGTTTGCAGAGATTATATAAATGCAGTTTTCAGTATGCACTTTGTTGTTGGTCTGGCTGTTTTCACTCAGCATCATTATTCTGAGATGCTTTTGTGTTGTGCTCATCAATAGCCCATTCCTTTTTTATTGCTGGATCGTGTTCCCTTGTATGGGCATACCACCAATTATTTCCTCATTTATGTTGATGGACATTTTCTTGGTCCTAGTTTTCAGCTATTGCAAATAAAGATCCTTTGAACACTCATGTACAAGTCACTGCATGGATATATGTTTACATTTCTCTTCAGTTACAGCTAGGAGTAGAATGGCTGGGTCCCATAGTAGGTCTATGTATAATTCTTGAAAGAAGCTGAGCAACTTTTCTAGAGTGACAGTACCATTTTACATTTTCATCAGCAGTGAGGAGAGTTCCATTGTCTCCATTTCCTCACCAACACTTGATTATAAGTCAGAAAAATTATAATGTGTTATAGAAAACCCAAACTTCCCATCAGTTTCCTGGAATCCAAATAAAACACATTAAGTGCTGCATGAAAACAGTAAATGGTAATGTTTTCCACAGAAAGCTTCACAATTGCTTCTTCATCACCAAACAGCAACCTTGTTGCTCTGTGTTCCACAAGCCTGTGATGGTTTCTTAGGATGTTGGAGACACCATCACTGTGGCTGATGATTCCAAAGTCCTGCCCTTGTCTTTGGAATATAACTCACGTTTTCCACACAGATGTGAAAAATGTTGCATTACTTTTTTTAAATGTAAACAAGTTTTTTCCCAAACAACTGCTAAAAACCTTATATGGAGAGATACTCCAAATATGCAATGAATATTTGGGCATTAAGAACGAAAACTGGACAAGAAGACTTCTGGCAAGATGGAGGTGTAGGTAGACACACTGTGCCTCCTCACACAACCAAAAGAGGAAAAACAGCAATTTAAATAAACAAAAACAGCCAGATATGACAGAAAATCGAAATGAGTGGAGTGGAATCCGACAACCAAGGAGTTAAACAAGACACATTCATCCAGACTGGTAAGCGGGGCGGAACCCGGTGGGAAGCGCACGGCGAGCTGAGTGGTGAGCGCACGGCAGGACGGCGGTTTGTGGAGCGGTACTGGCAGTGCTGCAGCTGCCGGGAGAGACCCGCGGCGGGTGTGCCTGACCAAAATGCGGCCAGCACCTGGTCCACCCAGACCCAGCGGGGCCGAGGTTGGTCGACCCTCATTCGCATGCAGATAAACTGGGAGAAAAAGCTGGGAGTGGAGCAGACCGAGCAGCAACCCACCAACTCGGGGAAATAAGACCTCAAACCACCAATTGAGGGCACCTGTGGTGGCTGAGGTAGTGGCAGGAGGAACTCCCGGCCTCCCAGGAGAGTTTGTTGGGGAGACCCACAGGGACTTGGAACTGTGCAGGCCTGCCCATTCAACCTACAGCCAGCGCAGGGGGGCCCAACTTGCTAGGGGGTAGCAGTGCAGAGAGCGGAGCAAGTGCCATTGTTCTCTCAAGACCCACCCCCACAGGCTGTATCACAACACAACAGCGTGGGTTAACCCGCACCCACAGGCAGCGTCACAAAATAGCGACGTTGGTTGACCCACCTTGGTGAACACCTAAGGCTCTGACCCTTAAAGTAACAGGCGCACCGAGAAAAAAAATGGCCCAAATGAAAGAACACATCAAAGCTCCAGAAAAAATACAACTAAGTGACAAAGAGATAGCCAACCTATCAGATGCACAGTTCAAAGCACTGGTAATCAGGATGCTCACAGAATTCGGTGAAAAATTGTCGCAATTACTTGAACAAATGAAGGATAATATAAAAGAAATGAGGGGAAATCTGCAGGGAACCAATAGGGATGAGAAGGAAACTGGGACTCAAATCAACAGAGTGGACCAGCAGAAAGAAAAAAACATCCAAACAGAAAAGAATGAAGAAACAAGAATTCAAAAAACTGAGGAGAGGCTTAGGAACCTCCAGGATATCCTTAAACGTCCCAACATCCGAATCATAGGTGTGCCAGAAGGAGAAGAGGAAGACCAAGGAATTGAAAACTTATTTGAACAAATAATGAAGGAGAATTTCCCCAAGCTGGTAAAGGAAATAGACTTTCAGGAAGTCCAGGAAGCTTAGAGAGTCCCAAAGAAGTTGGACCCAAAGAGGAACACACCAAGACACATCATAATGACATTACCCAAGATTAAAAATGAGAGAATCCTAGAAGCAGCAAGAGAAAAGGAGACAGTTACCTACAAAGAGTTCCCATAAGACTGTCAGCTGATTTCTCAAAAGAGACCTTGAAGGCAAGAAGCAGCTGGAGAGAAGTACTCCAAGTCATGAAAGGCAAGGGCCTACATCCAAGAATACACTATCTAGCTAAACTCTCATTTAGAATGGAAGGGCAGATAAAGTACTTCTCAGATAAGCTCAAGTTCAAGGAATTCATCATTACCCAGCCTTTATTGTATGAAATGTTACAGGGATTTATATAAGAACATAATCAGCAAAAGAAAAAAGCAAGCAAAATACAACCAGAGACATTGAAATTAAGAACAATCCGACAGTAAACAGAGGGGAGTGGGGAGGAAACAATGAGGGGAAGGGTTTTCAGGAACTACAATAAAGGACACAAGGAGAAAACCAAGGGAGAGGGTAGAAGCAAGGGGGAGAGGTGGGTTTGGCTGGGGTTGGGGGATGTGGTGGGGGGAAAATGCAGACAACTGTAAATGAACACCAATAAAGTAATTAAAAAATAATAAATTAAAAAAAAAGAACAAAAACTGGGTGGGCGAACATTCTGTGGCACACGTCTTCATTTCTCATGTTCTCTCTCTGTCTCTGTCTCTCTCTCTGCATATACAAAGCACTGAGA
>PVJI01033030.1:0-11622 GCA_004026765.1 Micronycteris hirsuta
CAAAAAACAAAGCAAAACAAAACAAAAAAGAATAGACACCAGGAACTGAGCAGCATTGGAGAGCAGGGCATGAATGCTTTACTTGGCTCCCAGAGCAGTTCAAGGTTTGAGCCAAGAATTAAATTTGGAGAAGTCACATAAAAAATCCAGTTCTGGCCCCTGTTTAAAATATTGAAAAATCAGAAAACTAGTGGGGAAAACCACAGTTTCCCAGAGGGAAATAGTTGTTCTTAAGTTCACCATAAAGCCAGCTCCCCCATCCGCCCAGGTACTGGGATCTAGGCCACTTCCCTTCTGAGTGTTACATGTCTGAGACCTTGTGCCAGACTGATAAAACCCCCAACCACTGAAGACCAGTTGAACATTATCAACATGTCTAGACAAGTATTTAGAATTTGACAATTAGTGATACAGAGAATTTAATGTATATGTTATTATCACAAAACCACCTAAATATGGAACAATTAAACCATGGAATCTCTTTTTCCTTGGATTTTGTCTGTTCACTAAACTGCAGCAAAACAAACAAAAAGACAAACACATCCAGGATAGGTCTTCCACACGGGCACACCAGGTGGCCTTAAATAAGCTGATCTCCGTCAGGACCCAGGACTGGGAACGAACCCTTATTAACGCCCTTCTGCTGCTGGAGTCACGGCTTCTTTTGATTTGTGTAGATTTTCAGGTAAAAGTTCACTTGACAAAATCATTTCATGCCTTTACTTTTTTTTTCTAAATCATGGAACTAGATAATCTTCTAGGGCTTTTTCATGTGCCAAAATTTTAACAAGTTCTGATATTCATTTTTTTAGAGTCACCACTCCTTAAAGAAACATTTGTCCTTTCCACGTAATTTTTCTAGTGCTTTCCTTTCCCTTTATATACACAATGAAATATTTTATTAAGATGTCAATTTGTGTTCTGTGTTTGCCTCTTCAGAATACATAATACAATCTGTGAGTTTCTGTCTGAACCGGCTATATAGACAGTGTTTTTTAGGGTTTCTGTTTTGTAGGACCTAAAATTGCATACTGAGGCAGAATCCTCACTTAGGTTTTGTTTGAGAAATTGATTTTCTTCTATTTAGCAGTAGAGGTGAAAGTGGAATGTGATTTTCTTTTCCTTTTCCTTATCAAATATAAGTATATGCCTTTCCCCCTGACCAGTAAGCTACTTGTTTTGTCAGCTGGTCAATATATATCATGTATTTGATCTCTGCTTTGAATGTAAATACCTCCCTATAATACATCTTTTAATAGCAAGTATAATATATGTAAATACATTAAAAAATTGGACATGTTTTCAGTATCCAAACTGTTCTAGATCAGGAAGTATAAAGCTAGAAAAGTCACTCACCCAGGAAGTGGTGGGCACTTACCTTAGCAATCTGGACGCACCAGTTAAGCAGCAGCTGTGACCCAATGTTGTCCTTGTGTTCGTGGACATAATCCAACAGGCAGCCGTGGGGCATGAGCTGCGTAACCAGCTGGATGGTTGGGCTCAGACACACACCCAGTAGTCGGACTAAGTGTGGATGGTCCATACTTGCCATGATTAGAGCTTCCTGTAAGGAAAAAAAAAAAGTATATATATATATATATATATATATGGATATAAAACAACATTATTCCAATTCAAAGTTATTTACAAATATAGTTACTTGCACTGCACTAATGGTGCCGATAAGGATTTTGAAATGCACTCTCACTCAAATAAATCAATCAAAAATGAAATGACATTATGTTGCTATTATACTCTTAGTGATTTGGTTCAAGTAAAATTAAGTGAGAAACCAACACTACACGTTTATCAAAGTAGAAAATGTTTTAGAATAAGTGCATATACAATTTAAAGCAGTATTTTCTCTTTTGTAATACAGATTATATTAAGTGTTATTTACTGCAAGGTAAGTTAAAATTGAAAGCTGCCTTATACTGTGGATTTTTAACACTTGGTCTTTGGTTTTCAAGTATAATAATATCCAAATGTGGTTATTTACATCTACAATAAGGTGAGACAAACTTAAGTCATCTATTATTCATGTGGATTCTAAAATTTATACAGGTAAAATTAATAAATTATAACTATCAAAATGTAAACAATTATAAACAATATACTCATTGTGTATTTGCATAGAGGAATATTTTAATAAACATTTTGCTCCTAAGTTTTCTTTAACTCAAATTTATTTTATTTAAGAACTTATAGGTGACATTTTATTCAGATAATTATAAAATTTGAGAGCTATGTGAACTATACAAATTTGTCTATTTTAAATTTATAATTTCATGAAATAAGAAAACAGTTCTAGGTTTTTTATCACAATCATAAAGGCACTTTTGCTTAATGGAATAAAATGTTTTTTGGTGCATTCTAAAGTGAGCTTCCAATGAAAAGCTATTTTGAATGTCTTTATCAGACTTTGAAACAAATACAACCTTACACATGCCCACAGAGGGGTGTGAGATCTATATGACAGTTATTATCCATCAGTTTACCTATATGAGGGTATGTTAATTGTACTATTCTTGAACAATTTCTGTAGCTTTGAAATTTTTCAAAACAAAAAATATAATCTAGGACAGGATGCTACATTGAGCTTCTGTTTAAGATAGCATGGCAAACTGAATAACACACTCCCTTCCATTTGCTCTAAATAACACTATGCCAACAATAAAGGACCTTTTTTTTTTTTTTTAATCAAAAAAGCCAAATGCCAGAAATGATGGAGAGGAAGCAATAAGGAAAGAATTTTATAAGTAGGAAGTGGCTTACTAGTAGCAACCAACTTAGCAAAAAAGAAGTCTGAAGCCTGATTCAGCAGGGGCGGGGAGGGGGGATTGAGGAGAAATCCAATTTATAGCACAGATGTGCACCACCGAAGGCCAAGGGTGTTAGTACCACAGACGTCTGTGAGCTGAGCGGAGGGCATGGCTTCAGCAGGGTGGCTTCAAAGTACATTTAGGAAGAACTTAATGACCTACACCCTCTCCACCATTAGGAGAGACTAATGAAAAGATTGTGAACTGCAGACTTTACACACACTAGAAAGAGATACGCTCTGATTAAAATATTAGCGTTAGGTAAATTGATACAGGGTGAAAATTGGGACCAGTTTCTACTTCCTTCTTCCAAATGAAGCTGTGGCTTCAAAATGATGACTTTTGTTTAAACTTCAAACTCTATATTCAGGAACATTTTAACAAGGTGAGTTAATATACAGACATGTTCAGATATGCCTGTACTTAAACAATTTTATGCCAGATGCTTCATCTCACTGTTAGATGTGTTTATGAAATAAATGGTGAGGCGGGAGTGGGGGTAAAAGAGTACATGAAATTGAGGAAACAGGAACATAGCAATGATGGAACGTTTCAGAATGATAGATGGGAAGCAGACCGAGACAACAGCCAGTCCGGACTGGAGTAGGGCACATAGCTCTGGGAAAGGTGATCCAAGAAGATGGAATTGATAGAATATCTAATGAGTTAAAAGTACATTAAGAGGATATCTAATTTTCTAGCAGAAGTTGAAATCAAATCAGTGATAGATCCATAGAAAACTAAGTGAAAGTAAAAAAATAATTTGATGTAAAACAAAGAAATGGACAAAAATAATTGTATTTACTACAGAGCATGGCTGGGATAAGTTATATAATTACAATAACATAAACGTGAAATGCTGAAATAAGCAATCATCATATGACTATATTGGAAGATCAGGAGCAGGGAGGTATACTTCTGCAAAGTGGTGATGGGAAAGAAATAAAAGGTGCATTCTTGTTGGTTGTAGTAAAAATGTTAATACTACACAATGCATAAAACTGAAAAAAAAAAACGAAAGTTGACAGTGTAAGCATATTATTTAGAGATACGGAATTAAGCTAGAGGAGAAATTGCCCAAAAGTTGAAAGTGACGGCTTTGGGCAATGGAAAGTGGGGTGGAGGATGGGGAAGGAGGGGGGCCAGAGACCGCTGTCTTTCATCATTTGCCTTGAAGAAGTTCTTGGATTTTATTGTTATTATCATAAAGCTGTTTCTGAGGACATTATTTCATTTTAACCTCCACTACTATTTTAGTGGTGCTGAGTTTACCTGAGTCTAAAGATTATTCACAATTATGGGGTATGTCTCATGGAGTATATAAATTTACTGAATGTCGCTGAATTCTTATGTGAGGTGTAACACTTTAGTTTTTGAGTAAGGAAGGGTGGGCTGGTATGGGCACATGCCTGCAGAAGGGAGTGATTCAGGGCCCAACAGAAGAAATAAGCTGATAGGACGGCATCAGCCTTACTCAGAGAACTTGGTTTTTGAGTCCATATGGGCAGAGGCTGTAATCACCATTTTCCATACGGCTTCCAAGGAGTTTATGGTCTCCAATTCCCCTTTCCACAGACACCCTAGAAACCAGGTGAGTTATTGAACAGAGGAGAGCCCCAGTTTCTATGCTCCCTGGCTGAGACTGCCACAGGGAGGCATCACCACTGGCAAGGACATTGGCATCCTCAGGGGGCACCAGTCAGCAGTGCCAGGGGTAGAAGCTCTCAGTGGTTCAGAGAGGCTCCACAGGGGGCTGGGAAACTGATTTAAGATTGTGTATGAGACCCCCAGTAACTTCCCAAATTTTGGGGGAAAGTTTCATTGGGTACTGGAGTTTCTGCATAGTCAGCAAAGCAGAACTTGAATTATTACTATTAATATGGCCCCATCCGAATCAATGAGGTGGAAACATTCTGGTTTTACTTACTGTATATTTTAGTAAATGTGTGCAATAAAGCATACCCCTATGGTTAAAAGGAGAATACAGAGAGGCATGTCAGCCAAGTTTAATGACCTATTATTACATTTGTTATTAATATTAATTAATTGATTAATTACATGCTCATTAATATTAAAAGTGTAAACCAGAGGGTTCCTGTGCTAAATTGTGATCTGCACACATATAAACAGGCACATACACACCAACAAATAAGCAAAACATCTAGTCAAATTAAATATCTAACTTAATCAGGTAACAAATTAGGTATTTAATTAGACATTAAGTAATAACTGTCTAATTCATTTAAATATGCTCTGTTGTATTCTCTCTATTTCTCCTCTCTGTGGCTCTCAGTCTTCCATGTGCATAAAATTCACCTAACTATATTCCAAATGTAGCTTCCTGACCCCACTCCCAGATCTAAAAGTGGATCAGAAATCTGCATTTGTAACAAGTTCCCCAGATGAAGCCACTGTAGGAAATCTGAAACTCTGAGAACTTCTAGAACATCTCCATTAAATGTGCATCTCTATGATCTGTTTCAAAAGCAGTAACATGCAATGGTGTTCTGATCTTTATTATAACCTTATAAAACATCGGAGAGGTAGCAATTCTCAGCTTAAAGTGAGGACAGACAGGTGAGTAGGATTTACTGCCTCAGGCCATATGACAAGTGAGTAGCAGTTTCGGTTTTCAGACGTTATCTTTCTGATTCTTAATGCAGTGTTGTGTATGATGGAGTAAAAATATCACATTTTTTTACTTCTATTCCATCGGCACTTCACACAGTAGATGCTTGTCTTGTTAGCAAGAAGACAACCCTCGACCTCTGAATTAGCCTACCTGAATGAATTGGTTTAAATTATACTTTAGTTCCTAAGAAACCAAAAAAAAAAAAAAAATCAAAGAACAAAGTTGTGCTTACAGGTAAATTGTCATCATTTATGCTTTCAGAAAAAAGCCAAAGAAACATACCTCTCTGATTTCCTAAGAGTGATATTTAGCACAGGACATTTCTTAAGATAAAGAAAATAATAAAATTTCAGGTAAAAGAGAGACTTTGAGGTTGTACCAAGGCTTCTTTTTCAGCATGAGACATATAAACAATTTTTTTCTTTTACAATTTAAGGAGTAATGATAATTCTATTGTAAATACACATTTGAAAAGTTTACATCATCAGAATGTAAAAAAGTCGCATGAAAGTTCTCTCTTAAAAAAATCTATTAGTAAGTCCTGGCAAAAAAGTTGGGGTTGTATTAAGGAAAATTGCTCATCACGCTACAAAGAGTATTTGAAACCAAATTGCAGAGTATTTGCATAATAGTTCTCTTTTTTTCTTTTGAGAAAGAAAAGATGAACAAGACACTAATTGTAGGTTTTATTTTTTCATAAAGGAAATAGCAGATGGCTTTTTTGGGAAGTAGGGGAGTAGATAAAGAAAAGAGAATATGGATTCATTTAGAGTGATGAGTGGGACTGAAAGGGAAAAATGTCCAATATTTTAATAATAGAGTGTTGGGTTTCAATAAATCACTCTGTATTAAAATTAATAATGTCCACTGCTCTGTATCTCATGTGGGGTCCACAGAAAGAATCTTGGAATCGTTTCTGCTCTCACTAAAAATGTCACCAAGGCCACTGGAAGACATGCAATTTGACAGGTGCGTTATCAGTTTTTCCAGAAGTAAAATGATTCTTGGTCTTTGTTTTCCCTTTTGCCATACACAATTTTTCTTGGAGGTGAGTTAAAGGATTTCCCTTATTGGACAGGGAAGTGTGTAACAGGTACTACACTGAAAACTACCGCATGATCATTTTTCTTTATGATGAGAACATTTTTTTTTAACTATCAAGGGACCACCAGAGCATAGACAAAAAGATCTGAAGCGTGTGTACCATTATGCTCTAGCCTATGCTATTTGTTTCTTTATTTTGGTCTGAAGGGAAGATGTTTCTGTTCAATAATAAAACTGAGTGATATCATTTGTCACATTAAGGCATCATTTTGCCCAGCCTTCAGATGTTTATATCTTGCCCCTTAAACTTGTTTTTTCACTCATGTTGGTTAGTGGTTTCACAAAAAGAAAGTTAAAAAACAAAAACAAAACCAGAAAACACATATGGCCAGTGAAAACTAATGGGCTATTCTGTTTTGTAAAAAAAATTGTTAACTTCAGCCAAACTTTCACTGTTTCATTATGTCTATGGACCATTAATTCAATACTCTCCCGCTGAAAATGGGAAAAATCTCATTGCATCAGGGATAAGGAAGATAAAAAGGGAGATAGAGAAGAAGAAAGGCAGACAATTAATGTAGACATACAGAGTCAGTAAATTTAGGAATCCTCAAAAAGAATGTCTCTCCTAAAGGCGGTGATGGTGATGAAGAAAACGAAGAACAGTGATGGCAGTGACAAAAGTGAAATAAAATCATTGGTCCACACTAATGTTATACAAACCTGTTTTGCTGCAGATGGTACCCAGACAATAAAATAGATGAAATCTCCATCTGTTCCCTCATGTCTAAAGTAAATATAATTTACTTGTGCAAGTAGTGAGCAGCGATTAGATAGACTGAATTAATATGCCATCAGTTTTAGTTTGTCCACTTTGCTCAGGGACCTTAGCACTCCTTTCTAATCTCTGGTATCATTTTTGTGCACCTGAACAATCAAGATTAGGATCCTTCCAACTTTTAGAGTCATCCATTCTCCATCCCCGTTCTCCATCATTCACCCATTGCCTGGCCAAATCTTAGCTTTAGATATTACAACTTAACAAGTCTACACATGAAAGACTTTGCAAATAATTTTACTCAGGGTAGAATTTTACTTTGTGACTGTGTTTTCTACATTTCCGCTACCCGTTGTTACACTGAATTTCTCTCCACCCTTATTATACAGGGTCCTGCACAAATAGCACCCCTTTCTATTACAAAATCATAAGCATGCGATTCTGTAACATAACCATATCATACTGAAGCATACCATATGGCCTTTGGGTGAAATGTTCAAATTAAAACTATAAATTATTACACCCATAGCATTACCCTACCAATCACACTCAAGCAGGCCTTACTTCTGCCGGACCATGCATTCTCACGTATGTGCTCTGTTACATATTACTTAAAAACATTTATTGAGGACATGTTATGTGCCTGGCACTGATTAGAGCTGGGTCTCAAATAGTATCTCTATCTTCATGAAGCTTTCATCATACCAGAGTAGCAACACATAAAAAGAAAAAAAAACAAATATATATGAAACGAATGTATAATCATTGGAAATTACATGAAGGATTGTGCGGAGAATAGAGGGTATTGTGGTAAGTCATACAATGGCGGTTGCAGATTACTATAGATAAGGGTATTGAGGAAATATGTCCTAAAACCTGAATTATGAGAAGCCAGGAAGGCAAACATGAGGAAAGAGCCTAGGAGCTTGGGACATTTCGGAAGCTCTGCGAAGGCTCATGTGCCTGGGATTTAGCAAGAGCTGCAGGGGCGTGAGATGTAGGTGCAGCCAGATCATGAAGGTCCTTGTAGTCATGGGGGAAAAGATGGGAATTATCATGCTTTTAGTGCCTACTTTCCGTTGTGCTTCATTTACCTCTCTCCTGGCCTGCACTCCAATTTTAACTATGGCAATGAAAGCATTTACCATAATTGGAAGATATTTTTTCCATTGATTTTCCCATTTGGCCACTCCTCAGCCAAAGGTAGCTCCCACCACCTGAATACTCAAATTTTCAAATGTCATAGAAAGTCATAGATTCATGGGGATTTGTTCTAAGTCTTTGATCTGATCCTCCAAAAATAGCCCTCTGTTTCCATTTTTAATTTCTTATTGACTCTTTCTCACATTTATTGTGCTCTGTATTGCTGAACAGAAAGAAAAAAAAAATTCAACCCATATTCTTTCAACCCATGTATTTAGATGTCCCATGTTCTAAAAATGAAAGTTCCTTCAATTTGCCTTTTTTCTACTTTGGGAATAGTTGCTATTCTTACCTTTGCTATATGTTTGTTTTATAATCTTTCACTCCTCAGGAGACTAGTTTTCCTGAAACTTTTCTGTATTCTTACTATTCCAATTAGTCTTGAAAAAGTGACCAGCAACCTCCTTTTCACAAGTCAACAGAATAATTCCCTCATTGATACATTTTCCTGGCCTTCTGAACTATTTGACTTCACTGAACACCCTTCATTTTGAAAATCCCTATCTTTATTATGTCATTATTTTATTCTATCCCAAACCTTCAGTCTCTCTGAGTGCTCTTATTATCGTTGTTGACGCCTGCTTTTCCCTCTCTTACCTTAAATGTGGAAATGCTTCCATGGCTTTGGCCCTAATAGTGTTTGCTATCATCTATAATCCCTTGCATCCATATACTTTATAACATTGGGAAATATGACAGAGTTAGCAAAACCATGGAATCAACCTAAAATGATTTGTGGCTATTCAGCATTTGATCTAGTTTGAAGCTGTTTAAATAAATTGCTATTTATAAAGACAGAAAACAAAATCCATTAGTATCACATCCAAAATATCTATCTGAAATGTCCCAAACACGGAAATGGTGCTGTGCCCATATTCCAAGTTTTATTTTCCAATTCTATCATTTTTAACTGTTTTCTCTGAGCAAGAACTAACAGATCTTTGTATGTGTACACTTCCTATGTCATAATACCTGGAGGTGTTTCTGAAGGGCCTGCCATATCTAACAATTTTTTCTGAAAATAGTAATATTAACTGATTATATTTATTAGTCTATTACCAAATTCATGCTGAGCATATGGCTCATAGTAAAAAAAATCAATACTATTTCATTAATAAATTAACAGAATCTTTATTGTATTTCCCACTTTCCATCCTACCTCATCCCAGGAATCAAACTATGTTTCAAACGCCCTGGTCATACTGATATACATGTGACTTGACCTCAAATGTAAGACTCAAAGTAAATTTTCCATAAGAAATTGCTAGCTCCATTAATTTTAGAAATTTCAGAAATATGATTTAACTTGGTGCTAAGATCTTAGATTCGTATTTGGCATTCTCTATTTTATTGTTTCCCATTCTACTCTATGTTCAATATTTTGACAAAGTCTAATAATTTGCTTATTCCAATGTAGCTCAGATACATACCTTTGTAGGTATTTTCATCCTGACTCCTTCTTAATTTCAGGCTCACCTCATTACTGAAAAAAATGCTGATGTTTTTCATTAACTTCAATCTATTTTTGCAATAACTCACATAAAAAATCTTGCATTTTTTAAGTGCTACCTAGAGAGCCTTAAGACTGCATGGACTCAATAAACATTCATTGAATTATATTTGATATGTTGAAAATTGCAATAAATTTTGTAATGAAGAAGCTTAGACTATGCTCCCAGCCACGACAGTTTGTGGGATTCAAATTCGTCTTGAAAAAGTGACCAGTGACCTCTTTGTCCTGCCGGATCCCGACTCCATCCCTCTCTACTTCCACCATGTGCCCAGTAAACTGACCCAAACGTGTGACAACATGATACCTGTTCATTGGATTTCACTTGGGTTCAGCCATTGAGAAGCAGCAGCAGAAGACGAAAGAGAGAGAGAGTGCCGTTGGTTTTTACCCCTTACCCTCCACTTCCCTGCAGTCCTCTCCCCAAGGCCACAGCCCTGCCAGGTGTGGGGAAACTTGGCGTTGCTCAGTCAAGCCTGCCCAGCAGTTCTGTTACTGGTCTTGAGTTACTTCAACCATCCCAGTAGCTATTCCTCAACCCTGCCTACCCCTTTGTAAAAACTCCTTTGGTAGTAAACTCTCTTCCATTACTCCGACTTTGTACACCATGTACTTTCTGTGGGGATTTTTCCTATGCACTCATCTTGGCTGAGTCACACAACATAATACTTGTAAAATGCTGCACTAGCTTGCTGATGACAAAACATGGGATGCATAGTATACCGATACCCCCTCAATTTACCCACAGTAAATACTGCTAAGCAATCATTGTGGTGGGCTGATAGTGAATCCCAAAATATGACCACGTCCTAAACCCAGGAACCTATGAATGTTACTTTATTCAGAACAAGAGTCTGTATGGGTTAAGTTAGGGACTTTGAGATGAGGAGATTATCTTGGATTATCCCTGCGGGCCTAAATGCCCTCACAGGTATCCTGACAAGAGAGAGGCAGAAGTTCTGCTCAGGTACACAGAGGACAAGGCAGTGTGAAAGAGGAAGCCCTGATGAGAGGGATGCAGCCATAAGCCAAGGAACACCAGAAGCAAGAAACAGGTTTTTCCTTAGAGCTTCTAGAAGGCTGCAGCCACACCAACACCTTGATTTCAGAAATCAGGCCCCTAGAAATGTGATGTGATATATTTCTATTGTTTTAACTCACCAAGTTGGTGGCAATTTGTCACAACAGCCTGAGGAAACTAATGCCATTCCTATATTCCTTCCTGCCTGGACCGGAAGAGGACTCAAAATCCTTCTCAACTCACTACTTTAGGCAACAAAACCCAATTTACTGGATGGTAAAGGTGAGATTAAACATTGTTGCTTTGATTTTATACATATTTTTAAAATTAAAGTAGCTATTGAACCTCATTTAGTTTGAATGCACTGTATTAGGCTAATCTAAATGCTACAGATACCTTTGACTTCATTTAGAAATGAACACATGAGTGTAAGAGCTAAATAACATAGTAGAGGCAAAGAGCTTACCACAGTGTCTAGTACCCTCTTAAAATGTTAATTATTGCTGTATTTGTATCAAACCAACTATATCTAAAGGGAAGGAAATCGTCGCATAGAGAGGCAGGGCCGAGAGTTTGGAAACAAGTTGTGGCCGCGGGGCAAGTGGTCACTTT
>PVJI01033031.1:0-11649 GCA_004026765.1 Micronycteris hirsuta
TTCTTGGATGTAGGTCCTTGCCTTTCATGACTTGGAATACTTCTCTCCAGCCCCTTCTTGCCTGCAAGGTCTCTTTTGAGAAATCAGCTGACAGTCTTATGGGAATTCCTTTGTAGGTAACTGTCTCCTTTTCTCTTGCTGCTTCTAAGATTCTCTCCTTATTTTTAATCTTGGGTAATGTCATTATGATGTGTCTTGGAATGTTCCTCTTTGGGTCCAAGTTCTTTGGGACTCTATGAGCTTCCTGGACTTCCTGAGAATCTATTTCCTTCACAGCTTGGGAAAGTTCTCCTTCATTATTTGTTCAAATAAGTTTTCAATCCCTTGGTCTTCCTCTTCTCCTGCTGGCACCCCTATGACTCAGATGTTGGGACGTTTAAAGATGTCCTGGAGGTTCCTAAGCCTCCCCTCAGTTTTTTGAATTCTTGTTTCTTCATTCTTTTCTGGTTGGATGTTTTTTTCTTTCTGCTGGTCCACTCCGTTGATTTGAGTCCCAGTTTCCTTCTCATCCCTTCTCATTTGTTCAAGTAATTGCAACAATTGTGACAATCTTTCTTCGAATCCTGTGAGCATCCTGATTAGCAGTGCTTTGAACTATGCATCTGATAGGCTGGCTATCTCTTTGTCAGTTAGTTGTATTTTTTCTGGATCTTTGATGTGTTCTTTCATTTGGGCCATTTTTTTTTTCTCGGTGCGCCTGTTACTTTAAAGGGCAGACCCTTAGGTGTTCACCAGGGTGGGGTAACCCATGTTGTTGTGTTGTGATGCTCCTGTGGGGGCAGGGCCTGAGAGAACAATGGTGCTTGCTCTGTTCTCAGCATTTCCCCAGCTACCCACAAGCAAGTTCGGTCCTTCTTTGCTGGCTCCGGGGTGAGGGGGCGGGTCTGCACAGTTCCAAGTCCCTGTGGGTCTCCCCAACGAACTCTCCTGTGAGGCCGGGAGTTCCTCCCACTGCCGCCTCAACCCCCACAGGTGTATTCAATTGTTGGTTTGAGGCTTCATTTCCCTGCGTTGGTGGGATGTGTGGTCTGTTCCGCTCCCCAGCTTTTCCTCCCAGTTTATCTGCGAGAGAATGAGGGACTGCCCAGTCCACCAGTCTCAGCCCTGGTTTCGCCGAGTGTACCTGCAGCATTTTGGCCAGGCCACAAGCTTCTCTGGCAGCTGGAGCGTTGCTGGTACCACTCCACAAACCGCGTCTTGCCGAGTGCTCTCCACCCGGCTTCACCCCGCTCACCGGTCTGGATGAACATGTCTTCTTTAACTCCTTGGTTGTCGGACTTCCACTCAGTTCAGTTTTCTGTCAGTTCTGGCTGTTTTTGTTTTTTAAATTGCTGTTTTTACTCTTTTGGTTGTGCGAGGAGGCACAGTGTGTCTACCTACGCCTCCATCTTAGCTGGAAGTCCTCTAATGAATTCATTTTACACTGTGCTACCTTTATTGCCACTAATATTTAGATAAACAACATCCATCAAGAGCAATGCGTTTCATAAGGATAATATGACAAAAGAAATTGGGGAATAAACTGGAAGCATCAAGAAATAAAGAACATACCATCAAAATATGAAACTGTAAGAAAGACAAAAACTAAGGAATTTCCAAACATAGAGGTCATCTTGTGTTCTGTAGCACAGGTCTCAGGTTCATAGTAGTAGCCTGAAGTTAATGTGGGCTTGAAAAAAAAGACATATAGTATAGTACTTCGATATGTAGAACTGTTTTATTTTAAATAAATTTACATTTTTCAAGGCCCTAAGACCTCATATAAACTCTCATATAAGATTCTTGCAGTATACAACACATCAATTCTTCTGACATATTTAGACATATCCAGTCAAAATCATTCAGGAAGCATATCTAGATTTTTCAATTAGGTTTTCTAGAACACAAGAGCAAAATGCAATCATATCATAAAGACGACAGAAAAACTTACTATGTTGTTTCATTGTGGTTTTGATTTTCATTTCCGTAATCATTAATGACATTGAGCATCCTTTCTTATGTTTATTGGTCACATGGACATCTTCTGTGAAGAAATGTCTATTCAGGTTATTGGGTTGTAACCCCTTATCAGATATATCATTTGTGAATATATTCTTCTGTTTTGTGGGTTGTTTTTTGTTGAATGGTTTTCTTCACTGTGCAAAAGCTTTTTAATTTGATTTAGTCCCATTCGTTTATTTTTGCTTTTGCGTCCTTGCTCCAGGGGACACATTCAAAAAGATATTACTCAGATTGACGTCAAATAATTTACTACCTATGTTTTCTTCTAGGGCCTTAATGGATTTAGGCCTTACATTTAAGTCAGTAATCCAGTCGGAATAGCTATTATAAATAAGTCAACAAATAACATGTGTTGGTGAAAATGTGGAGAAAAAGAAACCTCTTGCACTGTTAGTGGGACTACAAAATAGAGCATGCTCTATGGAAAGCAGTATGGTGATTCCACAGAAAACTAAAAATAGATCTATTACACAGCCCAGAAATTCCACTTCTATCTATCTATTCCAATTCCTATCTGAAAGAAAACAAAAATATTAATTTAAAAAGATACATATGCTCCTATGTTCACTGCAGCATTATTTACAATAACCAAGATATGGAAGCAACCTAGGTCCATAGATAGATGAATGGATAAAGAAGATGTGGTGTATATAAACAATAAAAATTACACAGCAATAAAAAGAATGAAATCTTGCCATGTATGTCAACATGGATGGACTTGGTATTATGCTAAATGAAATAATGCAGACAAAGAAAGACAAATGCCATTTTGTTTCACATATACATGAAATCTTAAAAAGATTTCCAGCAAAAAATAAGAATCCAGCAAAAAATAAAAGTACTAATGGACAGGACAACAGTGTGATGACTGCAGATAGAGTGGGGTGTGTGGAGGTGGAAGAGGGTATAAGGGGGATAAATGGTAATGGAAAAATTACAATAAAAAAAATAAAAACGAAAATAAACAAATAAAACAAAAACAGACTCACAGAGACAGAGACCAAAGGGATGGTTACCAGAGGGTAGGGGAGTGGAGGGATTGGTAAAAAATGTGAAAGGATACATAGTCAATAATATTGTATACGTTTGCAAAGTGACAAATGATTACTAGAATTAGTGGGTGATCACAAGGTATAAAAATGTCAAATCGCTACAGTGTATACCTCAAAGTAATATAGCTAATATTGTATATCAACTATACTTAAATTAAAAATAAAACTTAGTATGTGTTGAAAAGCAATAGAAGGGCAAACATTTTTCCAAGTTAAAAGTAAAATCAAGAAGAGTATTTATTCAATAAGAGAAATCTGAAACACCAGAGTCATTAAAGAGCTTTTTTAAGATCCCAAGGTACAAAAGAAGCCAGGGAACTGGAGAGCATTATGCTAAGTGAAGTAATCCGGGCGGTGAGGGACAAATACCATATGATCTCACCTTTAACTGGAACATAATCAACAAAAGCAGAAAGCAAGAAAAACATATCAGAGACATTGAAATTAAGAACAATCTAACAATAGCCAGGGGGGAGAGGGGAGGGGACAATAGGTAGAAGGGTTTTCAGGAACCACTATAGAGGACACGTGGACAGAGCTAAGGGAGAGGAAGGAGGCAGGGTAAGGAGGTGGGGATGGAGGGGCTGGGGGGAGAGGAGGAGAGAGGATGCAGACAACTGTAATTGAAAAACAATAAAGCAATTATTAAAAAAAAAAAAGAAGAAGAAACCAGGGTATGTGAACAATGGAAATAAGGTAGGAGAGATGTAGGGTTTCTTAGATTAGGCTAAAGAACTTGGTAAAAAAACAATAGTAAAGTTTCATTATTACTTTTATTTTTCTTAATTTTTATTACTGTTCAATTATAGTTGTCCCCATTTTCCCCATTACTCTCCCCTGCCCAGCCCACTGCCCAAACTTAATTCTCCCTCCACCCTACTTTTTATTTTTCATTAAACAAATGGACTTCTGGCCAACATGGAGGCATAGGTAGATACACTTGGCCTCTTCACACAACCAAAAGAAGGACAACAACAAATTTACTAAACAAAAAACCAAACAAACAAACAAAACCCCCAGAACTGTCAGAAAATTGAATTGTATGGAAGTCCAAAAACCAAGGAGTCAAAGGAGAAACATTCATCCAGACTGGTAGGAGAGGTGGAGCCAGGAAGCTGAGGTAGAGAGGATGCATGGCAAGTGGTAGCTGGTGGACTAGGCAGTACCACATTTGCTTGTGGATAAACTGAGAGGAACAACTGGAGAATGAGACAGACCACACAACCCAGGGTTCCAGTGTGGAAAAGAAAGCCTCAAAACCTTTGGCAGTAAAAAGGGGGTTGCAGCAGCGAGAGAAACTCCCAGCCTCACAAGAGACTTCATTGGAGAGACCCACAGGGTCCTACAATGTACACAAACCCACCCACCCAGGAAAGAGTACCAGGAGGGCCCAATTTGTTTGTGGGTAGTAGGAGAAGTGACTGAAAGCTAGCAGAGAGCTGAACAAGCAGCATTGTTCCCTCTTGACCCCTTCCCCACATGCAGTGCCAAAATGCAGCAAAGTGGGTTGTCCTGCCCTAGAGAATACCTATGGCTCTGCCCCTTACAAAGTAACAAGCAGCCCAGACAAAGAAATATGGCCCAAGTGAAAGAACAGATCAAAGCTCCAGAAATAGAACTCAGCAAGGAAGAGATAGCCAACCTATTAGATGCAGAGTTCAAAACACGGGTAATCAGGATACTCACAGAAATGGTTGAGTATGGTTGCAAAATAGAAGAAAAAGTAATGGCTCTGCAAAGTGAAATAAAGAAAAATATACAGGAAACCAACAGTGAAGGAAAGGAAACCAGGCCCCAAATCAATGATTTGGAGCAGAAGGAAAAAATAAACATTCAACCAGAACAGAATGAAGAAACAAGAATTAAAAAAATAAAAAAAATAAAAAAATGAGGAGAGGTTTAGGAACTTCTGGAACAACTTTAAACATTCCAATATCCAAATCATAGGGGTGGCAGAAGAAGAAGAGGAATAACAATAAATTGAAAACATATTTGAACAAATAATGAAGAAAAACTTCCCCAATCTGGCAAAGGAAATAGACTTTCAGGAAGTCCAGGAATTTTAGAGAATCCCAAAGAAATGGGACCCAAGGAGGTACACACCAAGGCACATCATAATTAAATTACCCAAGATTAAAGAGAAGGAGAGAATCTTAAAAGCAACAAGAAAAAGGGAGAGGGTTACCTACAAAGGAGTTTCCATAAGACTATCAGCTGATTTCTCAAAAGAGACCTTACAGGCAAGAAGGGGCTGGAGAGAAGTATTCCAAGTCATGAAAGGCAAGGACCTACATCCAAGAATACTCTAACCAGCAAAGCTACCATTTAAAGTGTTTCCCAGATAATGTCAAGTTAAAGAAGTTCATCATCACCATGCCCTTATTATATGAAATATTAAATGGACTTATCTAAAGAAAAGATAACAAATATGAACAGTAAAATGACTACAAACTCACAACTATCAACAACTGAACCTAAAAAAGAAAAAAAAAAACTAAGCGAACAACTAGAACAGGAACAGAATCACAGAAATGGAGATCATATGAAGTGTTATCAGCAGGGAGGGGTAGGGGGAGGATGGGGGAAAAGGTACAGGGAATAAGAAGCATAAGTAGTAGGTACAATATAGACAGGGGGAGGTTAAGAATAGCATGGGAAATGGAGAAGCCAAAGAACTTACATGTATGACCCATGGACATGAACTAAGGGGGAGAATGCTGGTGGGAAGGGTGGTGCAGGGCAGAGGGGAATAAAGCAAGAAAAATAATTGGACAACTGTAAAAACATAATCAATAAAATATATTTTTAAAAGTGAATTTGATATTATCTGTTAGACATAGATAAATGTATAAGTTTAAGCCTAGTTGGTATACACACCGCTAATTTTGTTTCCTTCTTAAGAAGAAATCTGGCAGTATAGCACATGGTAAGCCAGTTTGATGAGAAATTACTGGTAGAAAATCCTTATAATTCTCTTGAAATAGTCCAACTAAAGGTTAATCAGTGATGATTTAAATAGTGGCACTGTAGTGGAGAGAAAAATCTAAAATTAAAAGCAAGTCATCCACAGATTTGAGAAAATAACTATAGAAATGTCAGTGAAGTTGGGCTATAGAAAAAAGGAGAGAAAAAATGGTAATGAAATGTGTTGAAAGGAGAATTTTTTTAAAGATTTTATTTATTTATTTTTAGACAGAAGGGAGCGGAGAGAAAAAGAGAGGTATAGAAACATCAATGTGTGGTTGCCTTTCATGTGGCCCCCACTGGGGACCTGGCCTGCAACCTAGGCATGTGCCTTGACTGGGAATCGAACCGGTGACCCTTTGGTTCACAGCCCACGCTCAATCCACTGAGCTACACCAGCCAGGGCAAGAATTTTACATAGTATATTATATGATATTTTAGAGGGTAAGTCATGTGTTCAGTAAAATAGTTTGAGATAAAATAATTCTAAATGGAATTCTATGTTTATTTTCATTTATTTTATTTTTATTAAATCATTTTTATTGTTCTTTTATTACAGTTGTCCCAATTTTTCCCCCTTTGTCCTTCTCCGCCCATTCCACCCCTCACTCCCACAGTCAGTTCCCACACTGTTGTCCATGTCCGTGGGTCATTCATGTTCTTTGTCCAGTCCCTCGTCCTTCTTTCCACCATTATCCTCCTACCACCTCCTCTCTGGTCACTTTCACTCTGTTGTACATTTACACAATGAAACACTACACTGCAGAAAGAAAGAAGGAACTTCTACCTTTTACAACAGCATGGATGGAATTGGAGAATACTATGCTAAGTGAAATAAGCCAGTTGGTAAAAAAACAAATACTATATGGTCTTACCTATAAGAAGAATCTACGGAACAAAATAAACTAACAAACAAAATAAATGGAACTCTATCTGGAAATACTTGTATGAACTTTCAGTGATGTTACTAGGATATTCAGTATAATTTAGAGAAAGAGATACCAATTTAAGAGTGCCCAGTTTAGAAATAATAAATAATATTATCAGTTTTAATAATATTAAATATTTGCCAAGTAAGAGTTTAAGAATATAATACAATTGAAAATGACTATAAAGCCCAGCTTTTAATGTGTGAGTAGGGGAAGATAACCCAGTAATTGTTAAAAATGCTTTAGGAGCATCAAGTACTAACAAAAGCAAATAATGGTAAAGCCTAGGGAGAACATATTGTAAAAATTCAGGGTATGGAATACACTATTAAAAATACTTCAGAGACATAAAATATGCTAAATATTTCCTTTTTTACATTTTTATTTATTTAAAAACATTTTTTGTTGTTTTTCAAGCACAATTATCTCCATTTTCCCACCACCACTTTCCCCTGTCCCAATGACCCCCACCTTCCACCTTTGATCCTACCCCCCTTTGGCTTTGTCCATGTGTCCTTTATACATGTTCCTTGATGACCCTTCCCCTTCTCCCCCCGCCCCACTCTGGTTACTGTCAGTTTGTTCTTTATTTCAATGTTTCTGGTTTTATTTTGCTTGCTTGTTCTGTTGATTAGTTCGTACAAGTATTTCCATATAGAATTCCATTTATTTTATTTGATAGTTTATTTTGTTCATTAGATTCCTCTTATAGGTGAGATCATATGGCATTTGCTTTTCACCACCTGGCTTATTTCACTTAGCATAATATTCTCCAGTTCCATCCATGCTGTTGTGAAGGGTAGGAGCTCCTTCTTTCTTCTGCTGTGTAGTATTCCATTGTGTAAATGTACCACAGTTTTTGATCCACTCATTTATCGATGGGCACCTAGGTTTCTTCCAACACTTGGTTATTGTAAATTGTGCTGCTATGAACATTGGGATGCATAGGTTCGTAATTGGATTGGTTGTCTTCCTGGAGTGGAGCTGTGTGAGTTCTTTGTACGTTTTGGAGAGCAAACCTTTGTCCGAGGTATCACTGGCAAATATATTTTTCCATATGATTGCTTCCCTTTTCATGTTGCTGATGTTTTCTTTAGCCATACAGAGCTTTTTATTTTGATGAAGGAAAGGAGGAATCCTTAGAAAGAGTGCTAAATGAAATAGAGGCAAGTAAACTACCAGATATTAAGTTCAAAACAATGGTTACAAATATTTTCTATAAGCCTACAAGTATAAGTTTATATAAGCCAAGAACCACAAGTTGATATTGAACACAATTTCAGAAAGACTGAGTAAAAAGAGTTTGAATAATAGCTAAATACTAATGTTTTAAGAAATGTGTGCTATTAGGAAATTAAAGGAATTTGAGAAAATAAGCACAAAACATCTTTCAAGATGATGTGTAGAAATGGAAAGAATTTTCTAATGAATTATGATAGTCTTTTCCTTGGTCGAGTGATTGTTTTCATTATAAAATAATGCTTGTACACAAGAATAGAGACAATGACAAAGAGAAAACAAGGAATTAAAGAGAGAAAGAAGGAAGGAGCGCAACATAGGGAAAGGAGAGACAGAGAAAGGAGGAGAGACAAAGGGAGATGGAGCGAGGGAGGAAAGGAGGGAATAATACTTCTGACAAAGATTTGTAGGAGGCAGAAGAAAAGAAAAAGCAAATGAACTTTGAAAAATCACAGTCTTTATGACAGACTTCAAAAGTGAAGTAGATATGATTAGGAAGTAAAGGAAATGGAAGTTTTGTTTTTTTGGACATTTTAATCTCTAAAATATTAGTTGTAAGTATTGTTTTTATAATAGGGAGGCAGTGTGTTTCTATAGACTTAAAAATGGTGTCTGCAACGTTTGTAGAGTCTATGATAGCATGACAAAGAACTTTATGACTGCTTAGATCCCAGGTATATCTGGAAAGTATGGATTTATAGCTCCAGTCTTCAAGGTTGTGCACATTCCTCCAAAAATAAATGACTTGTTTCAGTCAATGCTGGACCAGTCAGAGCTTAAGGATAAACATGCAGTTGAAACGGTTAATAGTCTTGGGGAAAAAGTGTTGTTAGTATTCAGTCTGGAAACAGGTGTGGACAGTTCTTAGCTCTTATTTTACTTTAGAATTAGTGTATAACTTATTGCATAAATCCGTTTCATACTGAAACATTTTAGTCTCTTTGTGTATTCTTTAGTCTTCCCTGCATTCACACAAAGAGTAGTTTCTGTCTTTCTAGGCATGCCTAAATGTTTTACCTCTGCGTTCTCAAAATTGTCTCCTTCTCCTAAAAAGGACAGGGACCTAGTTCCCTCATTTTTCACATTCTAAAAAGCTTTTCAAAATCTCTTGGTCTTCACCAACTTTTTGTCTGTAGTTTGAATATTCACAGACAGGGTCTTCATATCTTCTTTCTCTTTAACATCCGATTACCATACGCTTCCTACACCTACCTTTCAGTCAAATTTTCAAACAGTTTATAGCTATTGTTATCATTTCTTAACCACATATTCCCCCCCTCTTAATTTTGTCTTGCTTCTGACATAACCACAGTTCAGAAATAAAACTAAATTATCAAAAGATATCCAGATCCTTTCTGCCTTTTCATGTTCCTGGACACACTACTGCATGTGGCACCAGGCTCCAAGATGCCCCCCCCCATGTTCCCCACACACTGGCATTCAGACCTTTGTGTAGCCTCTCCCAGACTGTAACAGCATTGGTCTGTGTTACTAGCAGGATGTGGCAGAAGTGATGAGACATTATAAAAGACACTAAAGTTAGAGAGTCTCTCTCCTTCCTCTCCCCCCGCAACCTCCCACCCTCCATTTCCTAAAAGAAGTTGCTGCTATGTTGTGGTCAGCCCTAGAGAAAAATCTACTTGCTGAGGACATTCTGACATTCACTATCATATTCCTCTATTTTTACTTTCTGTTAGCTCTTATCACTATCTAAATGTATTTCATGCATTTATTTTCATGTTTAGTATCTGTCTCAATACAAGATCACATTGTCCATAATAGCAGGAACTCTTACTATTTTTGAACACTGAAACTCAGAACCTAGAATAATATCTGGCATAGATTACCTCAATACATGTTTATTGAATAAAATAATTTAGATGTCCTTATAGAAAAAAGTGATGGAGAGTATTATTATCCATCTCCATTTATAATATGAGGAAAGCACAGTGAGTTTAAATGCTATGGGTACAGTCATATTCCATCAAACAAAGAATCATAAATAAAAGATTATTTTACTTCTTTATTTCTAACGGCACCCTGTAGCTTCTCTGATTACTGGCTATTTCTGTGTACTTAGTGTACAAATTACTTTGACATCAATTTCCATTTCCAGATGTACAAACTCTGAATTATTTTTCCAAATAACTTCCTCAATTTTGCTTCAAGGTAGAGGTGGCAAACGCAAGACCTATGGGCTGAATCTGGCCCTCCACTTTGTTTTATCTTGCCCAGCACCTTGTTTCTATCCGGCAGCAGTGCCAACCTCCTTGCCCCGGGTTAAAGAGTAGTTACATTTTTCCAGTCCTAAAATTACATTTGGCCCTTTGAAGGCAACCACGAGGCTGATGTGGCCCCCAGTGAAAGTGAGTTTGACACTCCTTCTCTAAGGTATAACCTGGTAGACAACACCATCTATGCATTTCATAATTCTCACAACTGAAGGGGAAAAGAAGCTGCTTCCCATGCCACAATCCCAATATCTCCTTTACAAAACATCATTTTAAGACTTGATGGCTAGATATTGCTTTGACTACATGTGGCTTGCAGGAGTTTCACTGTATAAGGTATTCTGTAAGTGAAACCTTTTTTTAAAAATTGTTGTTCAAGTACAGTTGTCTCCATTTTCTCCTATAGTCCCCCCTCCCCACCCATTCCCACCTTCCATCCCTGACCCTACCCTCCTTTGGCTTTGTCCATGGGTATTTTACACATGTTCCTTGATGACCCTTCCCCTTCTTTCCCTCTCCCCTCCTCTGGTGACTGTCAGTTTGTTCTTTATTTCGGTGTCTCTGGTTCTATTTTGCTTGCTTGTTCTGATTTGCAGATGTTTTTGGCAGAGATAAGACCTTGGACTATGACTGATACCTACTATACTTTTGTGAATCTTTAAAATTATAGTTAAATTATGGTCATTATCATTATTGAGTAATTTTCCAAATATTAATTGCATATGTACACTTTTAATACAATTTTTATAATTATTGTTTTTGAATACTTACAACTTCAGAAGAAACTTTTTTTTTCTTTTTTTTAATTAATTTTTTTTGTTTAATTACAGTTATTTGCAGCCTCTCCCCTCCCCCCTCCCTTCCCCTCCCGTCCCACCCCCCCAACCTCTCTCCTCACCCCTAGTTATGTCCATGTGTCCTCTACAGTGATTCCTGAAAACTCTTCTCCCCATTGTCCCCTACCCCCTCTCCCCTGTCCATTGTTAGACTGTTCTTAATTTCAGTGTCTCTGGTTATGTTTTGCTTGCTTTCTACTTTTGTTGGTTATGATCCGGTTAAAGGTGAGATCATAAGGTATTTGTCCCTCACTGCCTGGCTTACTTCACTTAGCATAATGCTCTCCAGTTCCATCCATGCTGTTGCAAAAGGTATAAGCTCCTTCTTTCTCTCTGCTGCGTAGAATTCCATTGTGTAAATGTACCATAGTTTCTTGATCCATTCATTTGTAGATGG